>MU623377.1:0-29817 GCA_025201765.1 Daldinia sp. FL1419
AATTTTTAAATTATAATTATTAATAAAACCAATAAATAAATTAATAACAATCCTAAAAGATTTTTTACTTTCATTTTTAAATATTATATTCAATTACAATAATATAATAAAATAATAAGAATTTTTAATAAAAAAGATATATATTTTTTTAATTATTTTTAATATATAAATATTTAAAAATAATTAATTAAATTATTTATTTTAATAATTTATTAATATAAATAACTATTTATATATTTAGGTAGTTTTATTTAAAATTTAAAATATTAATTATTATATAATAATTAAAATTTAAATAAATTTATATTAATAATAAATTAATTATATATTTTTTAAAAATTTATATTAAATTTGTAATATAAATATTTATATTAGGTTTAGCCCTAGGTGATGTATAATTCTGCCGGGCCAGGTGGTCCGTGCTTCCAACAGGATCCACAACGTGGGGTTATCTGCTTATCGACCCCTTCACTCGTGGTTTTCTGCTCTTTACCTCTAAGCTCTTCTTCACCAACACATCTCTTGTCAATCTTCAACCAAGAGATTGTTCAGGTTCCGGCTGGTCACAATTTGGCAACGTCAAAATGCTATTGTTACAAGAAAAAATACCTTTGTCGACTAACAATGTCAACCATACGACCTGGTATCAAAGAGTCCCCTTTGGCTAAGGAACACCTTTGTTGATATGCGTTGAACTTTCACTCCCAATCACAATACCTAAGCTATGGCTGGGCTAAACTTGAGAACAATCCCTTTAGATGATGCTAGAGGATGGGCACCACCATTGACTATTCTCTCAAAGACCAAGTTCGCGTCCACCAGGATAGCGGCTGGTCTGAACCAGTCTGGAATAAGTATAAAGTTTGGTCAAGGCAACGGTCGAAATGATGATGGATAGATCAAGCAGATCAAAGATTCTCACTACAGCCTACTTTCATCATCTTGATTACGACTGGACTCGGCATTAATCAACTAAATATTACAAAATAATCTACAACAACAAAAATCAACCAATTCAGCAATATGCCTTCGCTACAGATCACCGCTGCCGCCAGGCTTATTTCGAACCCTGAGTTTAAGAGTGGCTGGGGAGCAACCCTCAGCCAAGAGATTAATGACGTCGTCCGTACTGTGAGAGCCGATGCGGCTGGAGTGTATCAATTGCAAGTCGCAAGAGATCGACCTATTTACCCAGCTTCCATATATACCGCCATGTTCTGGGAGGCACGCCATTATAGAAAGTCGTCTACCATCTTTACCCCCGCAGTTTACGACACACTTCCCCTTTTTGAAGAGGAAGAAGGTGGTAACGCTAGGAGGGCGATGGCCACCGTCACCAAGAAAACAACAACCGACACCGATGAGATTAAGTACCACCCGCTCCTCGAATCTATCCGGGATTCCCAATTTACTCTTTGGCCTGTCCACATACCGTCAGAGAATATTTGGGTGACTATCATCTTGCAAATTCAAGCGATTCCCGAGAATGTCCGAGGAGATACCAGCTTCGACCGTGAAGTGGTTGCGTGTGCTATCATCGACCCATTCCCGGAAGAGCGTGATGAACGAAGAGAAAACGTCAAGGGGAAATTATCAAAAGTTCTGGATGGAGGGTACATCCGTTTCCCCGAACATGCTATGATCGAAACTTTCACGACGGAAGATATCGAGGAATCATGGGAAACGGGATACGTGGCTTACGCTCTATGTCGGGAATTCATTCGTCGAATGAACGTCCTCAAGTTCCGGGAAGATCGCGGGCATGTTGTAAACCCTGATCTACTTTGGGCTGGATTTGAGGAACACCACGACATAGATTCTTACCGGGAATTAATGATGGCTGCTTGTGCGAATCGTACGATTCGAAAATCCGGATATCGTGTGCGGATGGCGCTGGAGGTTCCTAGTGAGAAGGGAAACCACAATCGTGATTTATTAGACCCTCATGTCGATGACCTGCCGGATCAGTGGTTCCCAGAGTCGAAAAAGAAAGCCCGCAAGACGCCTGCTCCTCCGCCTCAAGTGGATCAGGAAGCTAACGCCGCGGTTGCAATCCCCGTACCGGAGCAAGAACAAGAAGAACCGCAGTTGAGTGACTCGGGATCGGAAGGGCATTACTCGGATTATGAGGCGGATGAAGTAGATGAAGACGCCTACCTAGCAGCTCAAGCAACCCATGAAGCCCCGGATAGAGCATACTCTCCTTCGCAGCCTGCATTGGGTAGTTATGACGAGTTAGCAGAAAACCCAATCCCCGAAAACGTCAAAATCGAAGAAGTTCCTAGCTATGACGAAGTCAAAACCGAAGACAACGAAATTTCTCAAGCCCAAGAGAGTGTTGTGCCGAACCACGCCCAGGAACACCTAATAGACGCAATTCCAGTCCCCATTCATGAGAACCAAGTCACTCCTGAGATCCCTTCTGAAAGTACAGAAGTCGGTTCAGCGCCAGAGAAGCGCGGGTTAGACGATGATGCAGAGATGTCACTTGCAAAGCGGGCTAAGACCGAGCATTCTGAATAAGTTAAGTAGCTAGAAGGATGAGTGCTGTTCTGGATATCCCACATTGCAGTGCGGTTTGAAGCTTCAGCTAAACTGCCGCCTTGCTGGGGTACCTGGAGAAGGAAGGCCCTTAGATAGTAATGTCGTACTCGTGCCGAGTTTACAGGTATGTTTACGGTCAATAAGTATAGAATTGTAATAGACTCATAAAACTTGAAATGGTTTTTTTTTTTTTTTGTCCTGTTAAGTGATGGACCGAATGCATTGGTAGATAAGGTAGATGGCTTTTATACATATGAGAATGGAATGAGAGCGTTTATGAGGTCTGTTCAGACAAGAAAAATTAGATGGAAAGCAAGAAAAAAGGACTCAGCCAACTCTTAAGTTCCTAGGTAGGTATCTATGGTTCTCATAATTTTCTGCTATGTAGTACTAATAAGATACAGATAATCCGAAGAGTACAGCATCAGACCTTAGACACACAAACCTCATCGCCTACATGTCGCGACAGGACCTCCGGGGGCTGTGTATGTTGTCGGATCGAAGCCGTTATACACGTTCGGAATATAAATATTCTTATCCTGGGCATTATAAGCTCCAGGCAAAGAAATAGAAGGTGAGCATTTTCCTCCGCTTCCCGTGATCTTCAACTGCATGCAGCCAATATAGAACTGAGCGCCGCCGATTTCTTGTGCTCCATGGAGAGCTAACATCTCCGATCGAAGCTAAAATAACGTCAATACCTAATTAACACATTCGGAAGTCGGATGATACGGGGGAAACATACCAGGTAATCGCCGCTCTTTAAACCCGTGGGTAATTTGAACGTATAGTTCCCTCCATTGTTCTGAACGACTTCATTTGCCCAATGTCCATCGACGTAATCACGTTCGTCAATCTTGAACCAGCCTGCCCCAACCCCAGATGCCTTGGCAACATCATCCACAGGGCCGTACAAAAAGTGAGTAATAGGTCCCGGGTGTCCAGAGGGATCCCAGCCAACAGTGATCGAGTCCCCTTCTCGAGCAGGAATAGTCTTTACCCCTGAGGGTACCTTGTCGCCCCCGACATTGCATACAATGTCGTTGCTGTTTACATCCGTCTATTTCGGGGGATTTCTGATCGTTAATATTTCCTCTTTTACGAATAAGAATAAAGCTATGACTTACAACTGGATTATTACTAGGGACGCGGCGAATTCCAACCTCGTAACCAGGAGAAACCCCATCGATCCAAAACTGATGAAGGTTTTGGTGAGCGGAAACGACCGCGGCCATCGATACGGTGAGGATGAAACCACGCATAATTGTAGAACTGGGTAATATGTATATTAGGCGTAACCAGTATAACCAAAGATCTAAGCGTGATGAATGACTTCACTAAGACGAAGTATACTCGCTGCCTTATATCTAACGGCAGCTAGAATAATCTAGAAAAAATAGTCCGCTTAAGCTATCGCGTATAAGAGCAACCATACGATAGTCCTTTTAGGCTCAATCTGCACGGGTGGGAAGAAACGCTGCATTGGGACCAAGACCCCCGGTTGAAGTTGCATCACCACTACACTTTGGTATAGCTCTTGCACTAGACACGTTTGATTGATGGAATATTGCGATACAAATACTTGTTTCAACTTCTTCGGCGCTTGTCAGCCCGTCGCCCGGGTGTATGGTAGACGGGGCCACATAGATACCTTACTCTAAGGATTATACCGGTTCGATGTATTTACCAATGGTGTTTCCTAGCGTTGCTGGGCGTATAGGGCTATAGATTTTGGCATTACGTACACGAAGCGGTTTAAATGTCCCAATCTCATTCTCTGGGCTATCATAAAGGGGTTTGAATGAGCGTGACTCGTCTCTCCCATATCGCACATCATAAATTATCTTTATGACATTTAGACATTCCCCCCATAATAGAGAAGAGAATTGCAGGATGTGATATACCTAGCAATGTGACTGGTATATATTAGCAGGAGCATCTAGGTACTTAGGTAGGTAGGTAGACACTAAGATCCTCAGAAATTCTAGTAGGTGTTCCCATATAAGAGTAGGCACCGGCTTTATAATCGAACGTGTAGGTAGTTAGAGATTGCTTCTACATATGGACGGTCGAGACCACTTTTTGAGACTTTGTCAATCAGTCATCAGTCATAAGGAGTTTAGTAGAAGTATAGGCAGGTACCTAATATAAAGCTCACAGACAACGAATGGCGTAAAGGCTACGGTGACAACTGAGGTGGTGAGAGTGCTGAAGGGATTGTCCTAGCCATAATTTAATACATCTATTTCCCAGATAGCAACCGTAAACTACGCAATACAACTACTAGTATGTATACTTCCGCCTGTTACAATCGACAGTCTCCTAACTTTAAAGGTGCCTACCCGGGTAGATAGTTAAGAATTAACAAAAGCATGATTTATAAGTATCTCTCAATCAACTATACCAGCTCTGTTAGATATAAGTCGCATGGCAGTGCCATGATGGCACAACATGGGATCTTGCGTCCTCCAAATTTCGAAAGTAACGATCAGGCCAGATACATATATAAACGTCCAGTATGACATGTTCGGCGACAGGATGAGTGTATTCATGTACCCGTCAAGATTCCAACCATCCGGCCTTTCGCCTCTAAAATCAAAGACTTTCAAATGGGAATTTCTGGATATACTTGGTTTTAAGTAATAAGTGTCGAATGGAATATCCATTTGACTAAAAGGCAATTGCGTTATGAGCAGAATTGCTATAACAGTATATATTTCATGCAACACCTATGGAAACATATAATTTCAACCTGTTCGTATTGTTGCTCCATGAAAACCTCCACGTATAAGCAGAACAATATATACACTGTATAACTCCCCCAGATACCCAGAGATATAGTGGCTGACGCCGCTAAAAAGCAGTGCTAATCTACCTGGGCTTAGCATCCGGGCCACTAATGGTATTTTAATTTAGCGAATAGCAGATACAGTGTCAGTAGAGAGTGAAGACGCGGACAACTTGCAATATTCATCCACGATATGTACAAGTCAATTGTAGTATTGACCGTCACACCTAAACAGTCTTTTTTCCACCATCACTCACCAATCACGGGCTTGGTTCATTGGCCGATATCAGTTCACGTTGCACCTGTCTCGATATCACTTTAACAGGTTATCCCGAACCGACCTGTGAGGCTCCAACCGAAAGTCAAGTAGATTATCATGTGCGTATGATGAATCTTCGAGGCTTCCAGGGGAATCAGGACTGAACGAGTCTGATTCGTTGCACCCCTCGTCGGCTGCCCCGGCGTGCCCCTGCAGTTTGCGTGATGTCTAGACTCGTCTGGCCAATCATATCTCCTTATTCCCCTTTACTTAGCCGCCTACCCAACGTTGGGTTGATCATATTCCTGAGTATTATGGACATGGACTCTAAAGGGATGGTTGTGGAAAGATCAAAATAAATTTCAGTGTCGGGGATTTAAATTCTCGTGTTAGATACTCGAAAGAGTTTTGGGTTGAGCTAGTTATTATATGGATTAAGATCTTAATTCTTATCTATGTAGTATATTTCTACCCTGGTACTTGGCGTTAAGATTGATTAAGGGGCACACGTGAAGATCGCACGTCGCCATCCCTCCCGCCGGCGTGGTATACGATATGCACTTGTGAGACGGACGCAATATATTGTATGAAGGTGAGAAGCCGTCATGTTAAATGTAGGTAGGTATCGCGTCAAGCAATGATTTTGCACCGTAATAGATCTACCCCCGCAAAATCTATGAACGCCTCCGGCCTGGCGGCCATATCTCCTTTATGTCATAAGACAGTCATATCCCGGACCGGTAGTAACTCGTTAGGTAAAGGAGCCAGACATCGAGTGGCATCATTACTCATACCCATTTCTCCATAACCTCCTTATAAGCCTACCCAACATACCAGCGAACCACATGACCCGAGCATTTCATCGTGCCCTCCGCCTGTACCTTTCCGTTATGATTGCCCGCATACCTCCTGATAACCTCGTCGATGACGTCCACGATATCTTGGTTATGCATCGGGAATGAAAACTGCGAGCTGTCCCCGTCCGTTTCCCGAGAGACGCCGAACTCGCAGGGGCCCAGGTATATATTGTCGCGATAACCTGCCGGTTCGCCGGTGAAGTCCACGCTCCAGTCGCCAGCATCCCCTAACACGCCTTGGCAGGTCTGCTGGCAGTCGGAAGCTGAGGGTGCCGAGTTTGATAGGGCACCGGTCTTGTCTGTGTATGTAAGGGTTTCGCAGTATCCCACAATGGATTTGTCGCCGGCGCAGGCATCTTGCCTTTGTACCAGCGGAGAGGGAACCCCTGCTACAAGCGCAGCGAAGAGCGCCGAAAGCAAATAGATTGCGTAGAACATCTCGACCGACAATTGATTCTGACAATCTTGAATATCGTTCGGAGCCTTGGACGTTTACAGACTCGTGGTATAACCACTCACGATATCTTGGCTAGTCTAGCTTGTCTCCATGCTAGAAAAGTGACTTGAATTGCGGCGGGTGAGAAGTGATGTTATATATATCGAATTGCAGATGTGCCGAGTCGATGTGCTCGTTACCACTCTGACAGGCCAAGTTGCGCATGTGACGTGACAAGCAAGATCGTCGCAATGTGATGGACCGACAGCGGTGGACTTGGGCATCACAAACGTGGCCAATCAGGTCCTCATGCTGCCAAGGCACTTGGACGAATAAGAAAACTAAAAATCAATTAATCCCAAGCAAATACGGCTGCTAATAATGGGTAGGTATACATCCAATACTAATGTGTTATTGCCTCAATATTGATTTATTGATTTGTTGGTCGATCCAGGTGGTAGCTAAGGGATGCGTGATAGTAAAAGTTAACTAACTCGGAATAGTTTGTCCAGGTCATCGCCAAGATACCACCAACGTTACTTGCAACATCGGCCATAAAACCGGTGAGCCAACATGAGATTCGGAACAAAAACATGTTGGCAAATTCCAGCCTTGATAAACCAACTGTATCATCCGTCCGTATGTGCGACCCCTATACCCGTCCGATGTGTAATATCGTTGAACTGAGCGAACATTTATGTTTTACGTATGGCAGGTAGGCTTGCCCGTGTCGAAGAATTAGGCGGGAATATATGTCGGTCTATTATTTAGTCTAAGCTGGATCAAAAGAATACACGGGCGGGTAGATGAGTAAAAAATATCTGCCTTTTATATCAATACCTAAACCCCTTTTTATTCTACAGAGTAACTCACATCTTCATATAAATCCATTTGGATATCCAACAAGTATTATAATAACCATGTCCGCAAGCCGAGCCTTATTCCTAAGCCCCTCTCATCGACAGTTCTAAATCCTCAGCGTCCTTTTCGCATAAGCTACACAATGGTTCTTGAGTAAGCTTGAGTAGATTGCATCGTGACTTCTGGCAAGGGACCCGAGTCTCGTACGGCTTACAGCCGCAGCGATAGGTGATTATAAGTTTGCACATTTTGTTGAATTCTCAAAATCTTGGTAGTTTGCTAGTTGCGTGTACTCAAATTCGGGTGTATCGTTTTGTTCGTGTGATTCAAGAGGAATAAGTAATTCAGGCCTGTCGTAAACTATTATGAGATATATATATACCTATATATGGCAAAAAAGACTTTACTAGTGTTTTATAAAACCCTTAACTACACCAAGTCAAACCGTCGGTAAACCTTGAGCATAGAGGATCTTTGTCCGGCGTAACTTTTTATTAAAGCCACTAATATCATATTGATGCACCGCAGACAACTCAAATTGGCTACTATGTCTTAAAGTGACATGTACTTTTTTTTTATCTCGACGAATTAATTGGGCGTAACCAAGTCTCCATATGATCCGGGCAGCCCGTAAGTTTAGACGGGTATCTGCAGGTTTCGTGCTTTCTGATGCCCTTCATTTCGACCAGCTCGTAGTAATTGCGGTCACACGAGATCTCCCCCATGTCATCAATGCCAGCGATTTTATCAAGGCAGATGCCAACGCCTCATCTTCGAGGTTCGCGTTTGCGTCCCTTTCCATATTAATATTTGTAGGCAACTACCGAGGCAATAGTTTGCGACTGGATTGGATTGCCTTGTTTCTTTCCCTCCTGTCGATTCCCGTAATATGATATACGCAGTTTCCATCCCTAGCTCATGCATTATTCGAATCCAAACCCGAAAGCCTCGGCATCAGACCTCATAGTTGACGAATTTGGTCGCTGAAAGCCTGAGAGAAATTGGCTTACAGTAGGCTCATTTGTACAACGGAAGTACCAACATAACCCAGACGGCCAGGAAAACAAGAAACTTTGCCCAAGGTAGTAGGTATTTGAACAGCGACTATGTTACGAATAGCGCATATTGCTCTTTAACTTTTAGTTTTGAAGCACGGGGCCATCATCTCCATATATCGGGTCTTTCTCAAACCATGGAAGCTCTTGAATATTCTGTATCTTGGTCTCCTCGCCTTTTTTACCGTAGCACATATCCCAACTATAGCCCTTCGGATATGAACCCACCATTTCGAATCCGCCCGTAGGATCTTCTAGAAGTCTATGCCCGACGCCGGCTGGCACAACCAACACGTCGCCTTGCTTAACCTCCTTCTCCACCTTTTCGGGGTTGTCCTCGCCGCCGAAGCAGAGCTTCGCTTTTCCGCTACTAATGCATAACAGTTCATGAGTGCTGGAGTGGAAGTGAGTGGTGGAATACATGGTAAAACGCCACTGAGGCTCCACGACACCAATTGTCGTGAGATGTGACTCTATAGCGGATGCAGTAAGTGATGAAGGAGGGAAAGCCTCGTGATAATGTAGTAGTGGTTTGTTTTGGATGCTAGTGTTTGGGATCAGCCCGTGCGCCGGAATAAGGTGTCGGGAGACGCGCAGCGATGTTAAAGGCGTGGGAGTTAACTTTGGAGCCATTATAGAAATGTTTTATATAAAGTATTTTATTTGAATGATTAATAATTCTGTGAAAATAATCATATAATAAGTGCTTATAGATGATAATTACTTTCCCGGCGTGTCTCGGTTTTATAAATACCTAACTTATTACTTAGACTATTAATAAAACGACAAATCGACGTCATCGATATCCAAGATGGGTGATGTATTCGTTCGGTCTCCTATTTCTTCAACATCGTCTTTCACGCATAATACTCGATAAACGCATATTTTCCGATCAGACCCCGAAGATTTCCAATTAGATCGATTTGGAAAAAAAGTATCATATACTGATATTGTAAATGATTATAACTAGTACTAATATAACAGGATTTGTCATGTTGCCTTGGATGTAAAATTAGGCACCTATAGCGAATTGCGTCTGTGGACTGCGTGGGCTCCGTGTCTCGGTCTCCTCGGCGCCCGCCGTAAGCTCAGATAGTAATCGAGCATCGCGCCAAGGAGCCGTTGAATAAGGATCAAATCGGTAAGAAATCTAATAATATGATCTAAACTCCGAGAAGAGGAATGGGAGTCGACCAACCTTGAATCACCCTCAATTTGACCCTGCTTCACGGAGATAACTGATATCAACACTATGAACGGTAACGACGTACGGATTGAACCGCCTCAATCAGCAAGATCAATGCTTCTCAATGAGACCTAGATGTAGATATGATAGTAAAAGATGTAGTACTTATACTCGGGAGTTCGCCCTATGTGATTTTGTTATATATTCGTCACGAAATTCGAACCCGATTTCAACATTCATCCGCTTGCGATATCAATAATACAGCTTGGAGACATCTAGCTCAACTCGGGCTTTAGCTAGTGTCGCATTTCTGTAGAAGTCATACGAAGATGGCCTACCAAAAATCAATCATCATCACCGGTGGAACGGTTAACATGGGCTACTATACCGCCCTACACATCGCCAAGGCACATCCCGAATACTTGGTCGTCGTCTCGTCGCGATCGGACCGCGAGCATGCCGCGGATGCCATCAACAAAACCCTCGGCCAAGAGAATGCTGTATATATCCCTCTCGATCTCTCAAGTCTGCAAAACGTGCGCGCTTTTGCTGCGGATTGGCCGTCGAAAAACTACCCCCCGATACAAGCTTTAATATTCAATGCGGCTCTGCAACACCCCGGACCCGTAGTTAAGACCGTCGACGGCCTCGAGTCTACTTTCGGCGTCAGCCATGTCGGCCATGCTCTACTATTCCACCTCCTGTGCCCTCATCTAGCCCCTGAAGCGCGAGTGGTGGTTGTTTCTAGCGGTACTCACGACCCGGAGCAAGTCACGGGCGGTATGCCTAAGCCGAACTATATAAGCGCTGAGGAGATGGCGCATCCTACCTCCGCCTCGGAGAATAACCCAGGTCGCCAGCGGTACGTTGAGAGCAAGCTCGCGAACATATTGTGGACGTACGCCCTCGATCGTCGTCTGAAACAGCGTGTGCTGGAGAGGGGGATTACAGTAAACGCATTCGACCCGGGTCTGATGCCCGGCTCTGGTTTAGCGCGTGAAGCCGGTGGGTTTCCTCGGTTCCTTTGGATGCACGTCCTTCCACGGGTCATTCCGCTTCTGAGGATCATCTTCGTCCCAAACATCCATCATCCGAATGAATCTGCTGCCTCGTTGGCGCGTCTCGCGATTGGCTCGGATATAGAAGGCGAGAGCGGCAAGTACTTCGAGGGTAGGAAAGCTATCAAAAGTAGCAAGGATAGCTACGATGAGGCGAAACAGGATGATCTTTGGCAATGGACGGTGAATTATCTTGCAAAAGGGGATGAGGAACGAGAACGTTTCGAACAGTTCAAGTAAGCGGTTGGTCTTTAAGGGTTGTAATTGCGTTCTTATTTTACTTCTAGGCTTTACCTATTAATCGTTTAATACCACTTGAAAGTATGATCTACTGGTTTATAAAGATTGTTGATTTAGTCAAGGCTATCAGGCGCTTAAGTCGCTTGCCTGAATTTATAACTGAAATCTGAAATGGCAAAATCGTTTTTACGAAGGCCCGTCATACTGGGTCAGCTCACCCCACAACTTCCTCCAGAAACTTGAAGGTCCTAGATAAGCTGCTACGAAGATCTCCTGTGGAATCCTGGAGAATATCGATATCCGCCGGGATTTCCCTGACGTCGAACCCGTGACCTTGGCCTTTCACAATTTCAAGCAAGACTTTAACCCCTAAATCTTCCAGCGCCTTTGCCACCCCACGGCTTAACCCAACGTCAACAGCGACGTCTGCATCTCCGTGCAACAACACAGTAGGAGGAAACTCCCGATGGAGCCCGAAAGAAGCGGGGAATAGTTGTCGAAACCCCTCGGGTATGGCGTCAGCACCACGCTCGTTGATCTCTTTCGCTAGGCCTCGCACATCTGTCAATACATCCGGATACAGCGCTGCCTCGTGCAATGCCTTTATCCAGGTGTATCTCTCATCCGTCGCCATGTCTTGAGGGAACGGATATCCGTCAATCTTAACCCCTTTTGCCCTCACAGCATATATCTGTTCGACGATGGATTCGAGTTTATCTACCGGCGTAGCTAGCGGCTGACCCGGCTTCACATACCGCGGGCCCGCGGGATCGAGCATGCCGTATATGAGTAGGAGGGCCGTGATAGGCGGTGACTGGGGATGAGCCGCAGTGGCGAGAGCGAGGTAGCCACCGGCGCTAGAACCGGCAACGATCAACTTGTTTGACTTAGCAAAGTGGTCTCGGACCCAGTTCGTGGCATCGACTGCATCTTGGACGATATCAAGACCATTGGACTCCGGCATCAAGCGGTACGACGGTGTAGCGTACGCCCAGCCACGACGGTGGCAAGCATTGATTAGCCAATGGGGCGGATATGTAGTCTTTTCGCCAATCACCTGTATTCATTAGCTATCTCTTAGAGAATGCAGTAGCATGAACCGATTACAAGATAGCCGCCATGGAAATGAATAAGTACTGTCCCGGAATCGGCATTATAACCTTCGGGTGCATGCACATCGATCGTTAAGGATACATTTCCCGCAACTTTATATACACTAGTTGAAACTTGAATTCGAGTGCCCATTGTTAGTCTTGCTTGTTGATAGTAATGGGATTCTCTACACTTGAAACAAAGCACCTGGAACAAGTGCAATCCAGCTAGTTCTTAGAAGGATATAAAATTTAATGGAAAATCCGGAATCCCGGGAGATAGGGCTGCTGGGATCTAGCTTCTATAGCGGAGTGATCTCGTATGGGTAAGCTCGTATGGTTCACTTTCAAAGGTAGCTGAGGGGATATACATAGGAGGAAGAATGAGACAATACCAACTACCCACATACGTTCCGCTTTTATCGTACTTATATATAGATTGATTGGTTAATCGGGGATTCCCCTCCTCCCTTTTTATATGCGTCTGTAACCCTTCCGCTCGGCTCTGGGCTAGACGTTCGGGATTCGGGTTACACTCCGGCAGACAAGTCTTCGATACCCCTAGGCTGAAAACGCATAGCATTATGACCGACTAGAAGGGTGGCATCGGCTCGCATTTATCTGGAAACGCTCCCGCGGAGAATGCCCACAGTCAGGTGCTACAGACTGTTACACATCGGCGTTAGAGTATGGCTGACGCCATGACCGATGATACTTTAGGTACCTACATAAGCACAGCCATGGGAAGATCGCAGTTTGAATTCTATAATTCGTCAATTCCGTCGTATATGCATCGAAGCCTTCGCGGAGGATATTTCTTACTCGGAGTTCACCCTCAACGCCACTCCGTTGATGAGAACATCATGTTGCTAGAACCGTTATCTATCAGGGAGAACCGACGGCATCTGTGGAATAAAAGCCATGTATAATTCTATATATGAGTTAATTAGTTTAATATATCTGTATGATACTTAAGATAATCTTCGCTATACAATGGACAATTTCTGGACTTTCAACGAGATCAACATGGCTGTCATAGCCACAAGTGCCTTCTTGTCCCTGTTTACGATATATGTCATTTACCAAAGATTTTTCCATCCGCTATCAAAATATCCTGGACCATTTCTTGCCTCTCTGACAAACGGCTGGAAAGGATATTACCTCTATAGGCTGAGCTTACACGAACAACTTCTTAATGCTCATATCAAGTTTGGCCCCGTCGTAAGGATTGGGCCTAATGACCTACACTTCTGGAGTGCCGACGCCATATCGCCAATTTACAAGTCAGGAAGACAGATGGCCAAGACGGAATTCTACGATGGCTTCACCGCATTCAAGCCAAATTTATTTGGGGGTAGGGATGAAGATGTCAGTTGCCAAAACTCCCAGCTTGTCATATAGGTTTCAATTAGGCTCTACTGTACTAATCCGATGTAGATCCACGCTTTACGTCGACGACAATTATCACATGGATTTTCACAGGCCTCTATATGGAAGATGGAACCACTGATTGAAGGCCAGATGAAGATCCTAACCGAGAAGCTGACCAAATTAGCCCAAACCCAGCAAGTGTTCGATTTTAAACACCTGATCGCGTATTATGTATTCGATATCCTGGGTGACGTTGCGTTTGGTAGTTCCTTCAACACCCAAATTAGCGAAGTGGCCCCTGAGATCCCTGCCATCAACGACCATATCCTGCTCTCGAGTCTCCTCGGCACCTTTCCGTTCCGATCTTTCTTCAAGAGCATAATTCCTATGCTACCGAGCCCCTGGCTCCGCCACTTGATGATAAGTAGGGAGAACCTGAAGAATACCTGTGCCAAATGCGTAGAAAACAGACGATCGTCATATACTAGCCGCTCGGATTTGATGCAACATCTATTGGATGCTAAAGATCCGGAAACCGGGGCCAAGCTGACTGACCCTGAGATTTATTCGGAGGCATGGGCGATGCTGTAAGCTATATTAACGCTCAGAAACAGTGAATACGTAAAATACTAATCATTCACAGAGTCGCCGGATCCCACTCCACTTCGGGGAGTCTAAGCCTGCTATTTTGGCACTTGCTCCACGACGATCAAGTCTTACAGCGAGTCGATCAAGAAATCCGAGACACTCTCGGCGACCTTCCCAAAGACAAGATTTCGTATCCTATCAAGGACCTTGAGTCTTCTCTGAATTATACTGGAGCATGTATCCAGGAGAGTTTCAGAATAAGCCCCGTATTCAACATGTGTCTATGGCGACGCGTCATCAGCCCTGAAGGTGTCAATATAGACGGCTTCCATATTCCGCAAAACGTCAGTATCAAACAACCAGCCTATAATACCGAAGCGCCATCTAACCAGCCCCTTTAAATAGACAAACGTAGCCATCTCGAACCACGCACTGCACCATAATCCCAAAATCTGGGGCCCGGATACGGAGAGCTTCTCACCCGACCGATTCCTCGAAGCCGACGGAAAGTCGCTGGCGAATAATCTCCTCCAATTCAGTATCGGGCACCGCATGTGCATCGGAAAACACCTAGCCATGACGAATATCTGGAAGACGGCAACTACGCTGATCAATAAATTCGAGTTTCACCCCGTATCCGCAGAGCGCTACTTCGAGATAGAAAGCTCTGGTATCGGAGAGATGAGAGGCCCGTTTCTGTGTACGGTGACCTTGAAGAGTTGAGTAATATAGATAATTTCGCAGAGATTAATGTATTAAGTATAGGTAGGTAGCTAGGTAGCTATGGTATAACTACGCCCTATATGTCTGAGTTTTGGTTCTATGTTCTAACAAAAGGATTTCATATAACGAGTCAGGACAGCACCTAAACGCTATCCCATCAACAAGGTTTCAAATGAACTTTTGGATAAAGAGCTTTCCTATAGCCGTATTTTGATTCATTTACGGACTATATAATCCTAAAAGGTTTCCTGTCCCACCTGAATTGCCTCGAACTGTAAAATCAGATCTGCTAGATGGCTCATATCCGATTTATCAATCTTTGCCTGTGGTACGAAGGAACTCGAACTCGGAAGAAGATTATTCGAAGGGTAGGGATATGGGTTTAGTTGCGAATGCGCCGTGTTCAGTTGGAGCTTTGCTAACGCGGCAAATTCGGGTGCCTGCTGCATAAATAGACCCTCGCCCGAGCACGTATCTATGCGTATGTTGCAGGCCTGTAACCGGTGCATGTTCCACTCCCAAATATCTTCCCATCTATCTATTGCCTTTAGGAGTGGCTGGGTATCAGACGAGACAAAAAGCGATAACGTTCGCCGATGATAAACTAAAGCATGTAGAGCTATAAGAAGGGGTGGTTAGCGGTATGATCCGCAGTTATATTCTTAGGATAGATAGCATATCCTAGCGGTGGTCAATTTACCATTAACAGCAACAAATAAGCTTAGACAGCTCGCCGGGAGAACAGCTTCATAATTAAATATGCCATCGGGGGCGGTCGTTAAAAGCCGTAACGCCTCAACTAAGGTAAGCATTCGCAGCGATAGAGATCCGAAGCAAGTCAATTCGGAGAACTCTACAGCAGAAGTAGCCTGGAAGTAAACTTCTAAACATGGCAGCTCATTCGTCATTTCCTGGAGTGACATTCGTGGGACGCAGTTATGGAAGATCAAAAATCCACAGTCAAGGAGGAACACGTATGACACAATTCTTCAGCATAATTAGTTTAGATTCAGATCTCTTGGTATAAGACAGTATAGTATCACTTACCTAATGAGTTCCTCACGGCGAATAAAGTTCTTCCATCTCACTTCATCTGACTCTTCTATTGATGGGTCGTGATTGTGGGTAGCATGGGGGATACCAAGGGTCCTCACAGCCTGCAGATAATCAGCACATACTTTACTAATAATAGTATAGATTGCTGGGGGTCAGATAGAGCCACTTACAGCTACTAAGGAGGTAAACTTATGACGTCTAATTCTTTCTTTGGCGGCTTCGTTCCCTTCCCACTTCTGCATAATACAGATGAAATATGCAGCCTGGAATGTAGCTACGGCCCCTGAGTTATGGACCTCGTCAACATCTCTATATCCTTCACAGTCAAAGATTTTAGAACCGAAGATGGCATTTTCGGCGATATCCAGCAAGAGTTTCGCCTCTTCTCTGTGTTGTGAAAATGGTGACATAACTGCACCTAGCAAGACCATCGCCATCACCAGCAGAGGGTGAGCAAAGGCCAGGTTGAAGGACGAGCGGTGAACAATCGGACAATGTGGATACCAACGTTCCCAGAAAATAGCCAGCAATTTTGGCATTTCTTCAATAGAAAACAGATTGTTGGCGGCCAACATGACTTGAGTGAAGTTGATATTGGTGGGATGGGCCAGAGTCGCGTCTGTGCCCCGTGTGTTAGACTCGAGGAGTCGACATATCCCTGCGCCCTTGGAAATGTACACGGTTCTGCAGCTGTATACACCTACGAGACTCTGCGGCTGTATAGATGGTCGCCTGTAGTTATATGAACTATTCACACCCGTGGTGCGAGTGAAGTTTAACAGAAATTGAAGACGAATAGGATGTTGCATTCTCTCAGGGGGGTGTTCTACCGCGGGCATGAGTATGGTCAGATCTCCTACATAAGGCATTACGCTGTTTAATTCATAGTCGATGCCATAGAATGGTAAGTCAACGAGTTCGGCACCGGGATGGGGTTCACCAGGGTTAACAGGGTTAACAGGGCCAGGTCCAGCAGCAGAGCTAAGGGCTTCAGAGCTTGCGTTCACTTCCGCTACTGGAGAGCTGCGTCTATATATGCATTCCTTTTTCCTTTCCGTACACTCAAGGCAAGGCACTTGAAGATCGCATGCCCGCTTGAGAGTTGTACAACCTTCACAAGCCCGCTTCCGCCTACCAGCTTGGATAGCTGGAGGCATGCCCACGCCACTTTGGACCCGGAGTGCGCATGATTTGTAGTGCCTTCTTAAGGCATCACTATAATTACGAATCAAGTCAACGGTCTAGTTCTAGTCACAAGTAGAGCCACTAGAGTGTCTAACCCTCGTTTGAATTTGGCAATACAGAACTTGCATGCAAACCTACGATCTGTAGTGTCTATCGTTTGTTGTTAGCGGTATGTCATATCTTAGCACCCTGACTTGACGGGTACGCGGGTAAACATACGGGCAGTGGATATGTGCCTCTTGAGATGTTCATGTCGACGGAAAGTCGTCAAACATGCATCGCACTTAAAAGACTTGGCGGCGTTTGACTCCGGCATTGGTAACGCATTTCCCCTTGGGTTTCGGATCTCGGTCCTACGATCTAACTCTTTTTTTCTTTTCTTTTTTTAATGCTAAGGAGTTCGTTTACGAATTACGCCGAGAGTCTTGCTTTTATCAATGATATGCTCGGTTTCGTTGTGAAATGGTTTTTCGAGTGCTTATCGACATTTATGATGGCCGCAATGCGCTAAGAGTCTAGTATCGAGATGTCAATTATTTCGTCGCGAAGGAGGATAAGGAAAGGTAGCGACCTGGAAAAGAAAAGACCAATGCTGCCCGACATTTCCGGTTCTCCCTTTTCTGCGCACTTAAAAATCCCAACTGCATATTTAGGACGCCGCTAAACCGCTTAGGGGTGCAAAGTACATAGGTACTGCAGCCATCCGGCGCTAGACAAGGTCTGAATGGTTCCAAACCAATCCGGCATTAAAAATAAATCTAAATCTATGGGGCAACCCTACCCCGCTGCCCCGTACCAACAAGTGAAGTGGGTTGAATTTGTTAGTGGTTATTCTGTGCTAACTTCGAAATTTGCATCTCTTCAGCACCATATATCATTGTTACAAAGTCCCCTTCAAAACTCGTCAATAAAACCATATTCGGATGGTTTATTCAACTCACATCCTGAATAATATAAATACATTCATCTATCTTTACGATCCGTGTTTAGCTACAAAAGTTCGCATAAAATAATAACGAAGTTTCTATGGAACGAATATCTGGAATGAAATTTTCGAGACCAGGACCAAAACCCCATTCAGATTATAAAAAGTACCAGGGAAGAATCTTCTTGTGGTTACGAATAACAGCCCTCTAAAACTCCCTTCCCGCATTGAAAGCGAATATAGTGAGACGGCAACAAAATCGTCTGGGACCCCATCCAAACCCCTAGGGTTTTGTAGCTAGTCGTGCAAACCTCAATGAGACTCTCTTTACTTAAAAGGAGCTAGATCCACGTATTTATAGACTTGAGATTACCCCCAAGATTCTCGACAAGGACTTGGCCTAGGCGGTTATCATCTTCCCGGGATGAATAGTTGCAACCCAGTAAACGAATGAAATTATGGCTCTCAATTACCTGTAATATCTAGGTCGGCGATCCATTTCGAGCTGTCATAAACAGATATAAGCGCCTCCTGTGTCATTATGTCTACATCAACAGCACCGCGAGAACTCGCTAGGGGGGGGTTGAACTCTGTAAATTTCAGATACAAGGAAGTTCGGGTAAGATAGTTCTTAAGGGTCCCATCAACAGTAACAACCGTTTTCAGATCTCCCTCGCGTTGGGTCAAGTTGTAATACTCGCGGCGTCGGAGGTGGAATAAGCATCACTATGCCGGGATGCCCAACGTTGCCAACTATGCGTTGAATGCCTAAAAACTCTACGAAACCCGAGCGATCCAAGAGGGTCGGATCCTGAAGAATCGCCTCAGAAGCATAAATTGAACTTCCCGTTATAATCACCATTACAAGCTTGACTCGGTCGGGGTATATATCATGTCCGCCAGATTCTAACATAGCAAGACAAGAGAACTTTATTGCTCGCCAGACATCTAGAGAACCACCGATTTTTATTAGGCTCTCCCACGCCATAGTAGCCCAATGGGAGAACCCTGGCGGTTGCTTTATAATACCGATAAACGTTGTTACTTCTGGCCAGTTATTATACAACTCGGTTATCGCCAATACCGCAGGCAAAGATTTGAAGTATAGCGAACTTTCCAGACTTATGAATTCTCTGAGGCATGAGAACATCGAAGAACATCTGAGTCCATTCATCCAACATGGACAAAGAATATCACATGCTTATCTAGGTACCGATTAAACAATTGTAATGCGAAAGTCCAGTGATATGAGTTCCCTCCATTCCACTTACACTATAAGCGTCAAGGAACCAGCTGTCGAGATTAGCCACGCTCAGATTCCGCGGAACGTCTTGGTCCCCCTGCTGTAAAGGATTTTCAGCGTCGTTGATATGAACCCAGCGGACGTTTTTCTCTGTCATTTTCAATTTCCCGTCCAGGGGTCATTTTCCACTAAGGATCTGTACTGGTATCGCCGTTGTTAACTCCCAATTCTTTGAGTGTCCAAGCTTCCAATACACTTGAATATGTAGTGCCCTATTTTAGGGTGACACGTATCTATGCCTCATTCAATACCTACACACTGGGAAAGAAATAGCTCCCCATTGGTTTGAGACCGTCTATAATAAATCTCGCTCCAGTGATATGATGATTTGAATAGTCTTGCATATCAATAGTAGTTCATATCGCAGATTATACGAAAGGCTTCCTCCGTCTGCCTGATGTTACAAGCATACATACCTGACACGTCCTCGAAAGTATACTCTCTATCACTGCGAAATCAATCCAAAGCCCTCCTGGTATATGGACATCTACAATAATTAGGTCACATGACGCCCAGAATGGATATACTAATTATATTTGCGTTGATTTCTTAGGGACTATCCTACGCATCTCAACCGGGAAGAACCTCACAGTAGTGGTTGATGTAACGTAAGTACATATATTTATAGTATTATACATTGTATAGATTAAATATCCACTCCCGCAGTTTATTTAACACCTAAGAGTAAAGAGAAAGCAAGAAAAGAGACAATCTAGAAAATAGGCATTGTGAATTGTGGTTCCTAGGTAAAACTAATAGATTGGGTAAACGGTTTATATGTCCCTTCAACCGACTTAAAACAAGACGAGTTTTATGCTTAGTGACTGCCTACATTTATTAATCCTGAAAGCGGTTGAGGTTGTAGTAAACAGGTAGTCTCGAGGAATCTTAGGTGGATAAACTAGAAGCCAGGCAAGTTGCGAACAACAATCGATCTTCACACGACTCATGAACATACCGCAATGAACGCCCTCACCAAATCACTTAGGTATAATTCAGTCTAGGTTGTTGATATCGTGCCTATCTGGGGATAGCTACCTAGGATAAACCTCAGTAAACATTATCTAACGTTACCCAGGTAGTTAACATCTTAGCTATTGCTGGGTCCCAAGGGTATGGAAGTACAGAAGAGCCTCTCGTCGGTGATTTGAATAATTATCAGATAAAGAAGTATTTGTCTCAGGATCTGATACCGCTTATTACGACGTAATTCCTCGATTCGTGCATCTTATCAAATTACGCGTGCCATCTCGCCGTTCCGAGCTAGCTCGTTGGGTCTAGAAGTGTAACGAACGATCACGCAACTTTATCGCCGAGCACGTCAGCGCCGCCTGCAGGGTACCACCGAAAACACCGCGCAACCACGGTAGGGATAACATAGCACGAACGAGCTTTAAAATAAGAGCTGTTTATAGGATTCGGGCCTCGCAGTCGTTAGTCGGCGTAGCTTTTAGCTCATTGGTCGACATGGAGAGCTAGAAGCTGAGATATCGCGATACATAAAGCCTCGTTCGTGCGTAGAAATGAAAATGAACCTTCGTCGCTGTTTACTTAGCTACTGGCTTCATTGGCCTATACTACATTGGGCTTCGCTATGTCGCTTGACAAGTCGTTTGAGCCTGCCGTCAAGGCTTACCCCGGCGACGAAGAGGCTGCCCCCGTCGATGTTGACGAGTCCACCGTCGCGGATTGGACTGAGGCCGAGGAGCTCGCGGTGAAGCGCAAGTAAGACACTGCCCCCAATACGTATTCGCCGTGAGAATTAAGCCTATTTCTAATCATTCGTAGGCTTGACTTTATTTTACTGCCCATCTTGGGTCTTGCATTTTTCGCGCTACAGATGGACCGAGGAAACATTTCAAATGCCCTGACAAGCACCATCACACAAGACCTCGGCATCGATACGAACCAGATCAATGCCGGAAGTAGCATTCTATCGGCAGGCATCGTCTTGTTGGAAATTCCCTCCAACATTCTGTTGCAGCGCATAGGACCCCGGAGATGGCTGTCTGCCCAAATCGTAGCTTGGGGACTTGTCGCCACCTTCCAAAACTTCATCAGGAATTATGGTGGCTATCTCGCCACACGCCTGCTTCTAGGGTTGGTATGGATTATGAGCGCATTGCTATGTATATCTATACGCAGGATGCTAACGTTAGCCTGTAGTGTGAGGCGGGCTTCATCCCGGGCGCGCTCTACACCATGTCGACTTGGTATAAGAAGTCGGAAACTAGCTTACGAATATCGATCTTCTTCCTTGGGAATCTTATCGCTTCGGCTACTACCTCGCTAATTGGTGCGGGTGTCCTTAGCATGGGTGATAGATACGGAGTCGCAGGTTGGAGATGGCTCTTCATTGGTATGTAATATTGCCCCTTTTATATACACAACTGCAACTTAACCCTAAATCTTTTTTATAGTCGAGGGCGCCATCACAATAGGAATTGGTGTCATCTTCATCCTCTTCTTGCCACCGTCGGTTGGGAACGGATCGCCATTGATTAGTTTCGGACGTTGGTCGTACTTCAACAGACGCGAATCTTATATCTTGGTCCGTCGCGTACTGCTCGACGACCCAGCCAAGACCACCAATCATCTGCGGATTTCGGGAAGCGATATCTGGACAACAGTCAAGAACCCTAGGATCTTACTTCACATCGTCATCACAATCACCGCCACCGTACCAGTAAACGCGATAAACACTTATGGGCCTAGCGTGATCAAGAATTTGGGTTACGGTACCGTGCGGGCCAATGCTATGGCTAGCGTTGGTGCCTTTATCGCCGCGATTATGACTGTGCTTCTAGGCTGGGTTTGCGACACCACGAGGAGAAGAGCGCCGGCGGTGCTAGTTGGTGCGATCTGGAGCTTGATTGCATTCTCGTGCTTAAGGGAAGCGTTGAATTGGAGTGCCGGAAGGAAGTACGCAGCCGTTGTATTCTCAATGGCTATGAACTCCACGATACACATCCTTAACGTCGGTTGGTTATCGGTGAACTGTCAACGGCCACAAGAGCGTAGCGTTGCTATGGCGTAAGCTCCCTTTCCTCATACTCATATATACATTTCAACTTCGTTGCTGATTGTCCTTGCTAGCATGATTATAATGGGTGCGAATTCAGGCGGCATTGCGGGAAGCCAGGTATTCCGGACTCAAGATGCCCCTCTTTACCAGAACGCCTTCACTGCTTGTTTAGTACTTTCGGCCGTAGTTGCGGTAGAAATCATAGGGCAGGGCACGTGGTACTTCGTTAGCAATAAGAAGTTGGATAATAAGGGAGAAGCTCCGGTCGTGGCTGGCAAGACTGATGAGACGCCTGATGGGCAGAGGGTTGAATTGGTAAGAAAATGGAGATGGACGTGGTAAGAAGTACTTTGGTAGAGGCTATTTTCTGGATGGGAGCGGTATCGGTGCATGCTGAACCGAGTGAAGGACTTAGATCATTCTTGTTTCGACAGACGAAATCATAAATAGTCTTTACCCAATATTGGTATTATGAGGTAGGTACCTAGGTGGTTATGCGAATATCTAGGTACTCGACTTGGATAAGCCTGGGAATCCGAATACTTTAGTTTCCGAGGATAAATCTGCGACCGAGCTGTGAAATTCGTATAAGCGAGTAGGATATGAGATATTGGGGTGTGTTGTTGTTGTTGTTATTGTTGTTGTTCGTTTGGGCATGTTGTAACGCCGGGACTAAGACTTGGATCCGGAGCTTGGCAACTTGGGACCGGAGACTAATAATAATACTAAATACGGTAAGTTTAAATCTACAACCATATCCTCATAAATCTACAACCCATCCACTTTCCACGTGAGTTGGTGGCCCGATCACAACACACCTAATTTGTAAGGGATTTAGTCCAACCCCCAACTAAATCAGAATTTTGCCCGGTTGCATTTTTAATATAAAAATTTAAATAACTTTTTAGCCATTATTTTTAGCTATGCATCTATTCAATTATTATAATAATATAAATTCCAACTGTACGCATTTAATTGGTTAGATTGATTAGGCCTTGCTGCTGTGAGCGTTGGCGTTAAGGGTATTGTGTACGATTGTGGTGGTGGTGCAGGTGGTGGCGTTGGTGTTGATAAGCTGATTTTGTTGCCTTTAATGCTTGAAAAAATGCGACTGGGCAGTTTTCTGTTTTTTCTGTTTTTAATTGGGGGATAGATTAAACCCCATATAAATTAGGTGTGTAGTGGTCGGGCCACCAACTCACGTGGAAAGTGGATGGGTTGTAGATTTATGAGGATATGGTTGTAGATTTAAATTTACCGTATTAAATAAGACGGCAGTAGGTTAAATGGCGCCAATCGGTTAATTAGGGTCAGCATACATCTTTACTAACACACGCTATTTGCCTTTACCCATATACAAATTTTACCAATCCCAACTCTCAACAAATCAGATCTATAGCTCTGACAAGAGTTATACGGGCTTGTGGTTTAGTGGTATAATACTCCCTTAGCATGGGAGTGGTCCGGGGTTCGATTCCCCGCGAGTCCATCATTAGGAGGTTAGATTCCTTCTCTACCACCCTTTTTTTTTGTAATTTTTAATTTTTTATCGTTGCTTAATTGGATGTTGAACTGGTATCTCATCGTTCTCGAAAGCAATACATGTCCTGTAAAATTTTACATTTTTTTTTTAGATAACCCTCAACATGTATCGTTCATCAGCGTATATAACCCCACTCTCCAATTCCAATTCAATTCCTGCAAACAGAATCAGCGACCCCCATGACAAAACTTGACAGCTATGTTTTCTTGAGAAATACTATTATCTAATAGGGGCAGAAATCCCCTGCATTACGATATGAAGCAACGAAGGATCTTCCTAGGTAGCTTTCGAGATTATCAAGGTAGATTATCAGGTCTGAGTGCAACTATCGTGTCGAAATTGTTGTAGAATGCGAATTCGTATTCGGATTTTGTAATGACTAAGATAGCGATAACATTGTCATGGTTGATTCACATGCTAAAATTCCAATTGCCACTTTGTAGGAGCACGAAACGGCATTAAAGCCACCAGACGTGGTAGCCACGTCTCATTTTTTTACTGTGGCTTGTCGGGTTCGTATTCGGATTCAAGGGGTCGAATATTTCGAAATTGCGGTAGAGCAAAGAACGGGAAGAAGTGACCCCTGTCTCCGCTTTACTCTAATGCAGGTTCAATGCAAGGTCATTGGTCGATATGTCTATGAGTTGTAGACTAAGCCTAGACTCCGGGCCTAAGATTGGCTAAGAAATTGGAAAAGGGTCCTCTAAGTCCCTCCTAATCCATCTAAACCATCTAGGTTAAACCAGTTAATTCAGCTAAGCTAAGATTTTAATCAATTGTCGATAACGACCCCAGAAAAATAATAAAATGTCGTCCGACTCCCCTTTTCTGAGTATACCGCTTCCTCGACAATCGACAATCGCACCCTCTTGCAAACAATTATTTACATACTCTTTCTGCTCTTCTTACGCTTCCTCATTCCTTATTCCGTTACGGTCTTTTAATACTGTTTTAACTATCGATTTATTCTGTCGCTCCTTTTAACGTTACTCGACTACTCGACGCCGCATTCAACATGGCACCTTCTAAGATTGAGCTCGAGAAGCAAGACAGAGCACGCGATGCTGCCTTTAACAAGGCTATGCACGGAGAGACCGCCAATGTCCAGGGTGGTTTCCGAGCCATGATTGGCAAGGGCGGCAGGGGCACCGATGCGCAGAAGGCTGCTGTGGACGAGTACTTCAAGCACTGGGACAACAAGGACGCTAAAGACGAGACCGAGGAGGACCGCGCAAAGCGAACGGCGGAATACGCTACTCTGACGAGACAGTACGTTAGAACAGCATCCAAACTACTGTCTTGCTTGTTGCTAACATGATTCATAGTTACTACAACCTTGCCACGGACTTCTACGAGTATGGATGGGGTCAATCTTTCCACTTCTGCCGATACTCCAAAGGCGAGAACTTCTACCAAGCCATTGCTCGACACGAACACTACCTTGCACACCAGATCGGTATCAAGGAGGGCATGAAGGTGTTGGATGTCGGCTGCGGTGTTGGTGGCCCTGCTCGGGAGATTGCCAAGTTCACCGGCTGCCACGTCACCGGATTGAACAACAACGACTACCAGATTCAGCGTGCCACTCACTATGCTGCCAAGGACGGTCTGTCGAACCAATTGACATTTGTCAAGGGTGACTTCATGGTTAGTCTTGACCCCTTTAGCCGTTGCGTCTTCGTGTGACTTCTCCAGTATATGATCTAACATCCTACGTAGCAAATGGATTTCCCCGACAACAGCTTCGACGCCGTATATGCCATTGAGGCCACCGTTCACGCTCCCAAGCTTGAGGGTGTCTACAGCGAAATCTTCCGAGTATTAAAGCCCGGTGGTGTATTTGGTGTATACGAATGGCTCATGACGGACGAATACGACAACAACAACCTAGAGCACCGCGAGATTCGCCTTGGTATCGAACAAGGTGATGGTATTTCAAACATGGTCAAGATCTCGGAGGGTATTGAGGCTATGAAGATCGCTGGCTTCGACTTATTACACCACGAGGATCTTGCTGACCGCCCCGACCCCATCCCTTGGTACTGGCCGCTTGCTGGTGACTGGAAGTACATGCAGTCGATATTCGACACATTCACCATCGCACGAATGACGTGGTGGGGTCGTGCATTGGCGCATAACTTCGCGGCCTTCCTGGAGATGACCCGGTTGGCACCAGCAGGTACCAAGAAGACCGCAGACAGCTTGGCTCGCGCGGGTGACTGCTTAGTTGCTGGCGGTGCTAAGCATCTCTTCACACCCATGTACCTGATGGTTGGAAAGAAGCCGGAGCAGAAGTAAGAGCCACGTCAAGGAGAGAGGATGTGACTCTAAGAGTTGGGAGTAAATGAGGGTGCTTATGAGCACAGTAATGAGTGAAGATGTGACGTCTATGCCTACCTAATATTATTAATAAGAGTACCCGGGATCTTACTATGTTGATCTTTGGAGGAATGGCCTCGATTGCTTTGTATATATTACAAAGAGGCGTACTCATAATTAGAGTACATCATTTTGCGGCGTATACCTAGTGTCTAAAATAGAATAATTAGACAATGAATTTCTACCGTTCAAATCTGAAATATACCAAGCGAGTAATAAGTGAATATTCAAATGTTTACCTGGTAGGTTGGTGGTTGTTACTGGTTTTTAGTTGGCTTTAAATATAGAAGCACTATCAATACAACATGTACTCTGTAACCTAGGTAGGTTAGGGGCTTGTAGATAGGGAAGGAGATAACGGATTACCCCCAACGGAGGGATCCCCAATTGACTCCGTTACGGCATTACTCGGCGAATCCTAGGTACACGGCCAGGAACTCGAGTACCCTTTAATCGGAAAATATTTTGTGGAAACGTTATACAATTTGATGAAAAGTTCCTACCCTGGTAACCCAATTATCATTGCTGTAATTTTCTATAATATCTCAATATCTTTCTACAAATACTTATTTAATTTATGGGAAGACAGTGGTGATTGGAGGACAGGGTACTTACCTAAAATGCATAAGGCTGCTTTGATACCTCTTAGTAAGGGTCTAGGAACTCCAAGCTCCGATAGCTGACAGAGACAGGGTAGGAACTAAACCCGATATGGGATAGCGCTACGTATTCGCCCTCAACAAGCTGTTCCTATTCCATCCGAAAAAAAGTTGGGAGGACGGAACGCGATTTTGATAGCAACTCCAAAAAAAGGCTGACGGTAAAAAATCGCTCTTCAAATCCTCCCCCCATCATTAACCGCCGTCATAAGAAAAAAACCGATAAAACTTTGAAAACCCAACGTAATTACCTTTTGTCGGCTGGGATTTTGGTCTCAATTGAATTTCATTCTTTTTTACTTATTCTAATTCCTCTTCAGAATGTCGCGATACTTGCGTCCGGCGGCTAGATTAGCCGCTTCTGCGCGCACCGCCGCAGTCCCCCGAGCCATTCCCCGGTTTGCTCCCGCCTCTTTCGCCGTTTCTCAAAGGAGAACATTCGCAGATGTAAAGGGTACCAAGGAATATACCGTCCGTGACGCCCTCAACGAGGCTATGGCCGAGGAGCTCGAGGCCAACGAGAAGGTCTTCATTCTCGGAGAGGAAGTTGCCCAGTACAACGGCGCATACAAGGTTACGAAGGGTCTGTTAGATCGCTTCGGAGAGAAGAGAGTTATTGATACCCCCATTACGGAAAGCGGTTTCTGTGGTTTGGCTGTCGGTGCTGCGCTGAGCGGTTTGGCTCCCATCGTAAGTGGAATTATACAAAACACCTTCGGAGGCCGTTAGGAACGACAGCAATATACTAATAGAGTGCGCAACGTTTAGTGCGAGTTCATGACCTTCAACTTCGCCATGCAGGCCATCGATCAAATCGTCAACAGTGCTGCCAAGACTCTTTACATGTCCGGTGGTATTCAACCTTGTAACATCACCTTCCGTGGCCCCAACGGCTTTGCCGCCGGTGTCGCCGCTCAGCACTCTCAAGATTACAGCGCTTGGTACGGATCTATCCCCGGTCTTAAGGTTGTCTCTCCCTGGTCCGCCGAAGATGCCAAGGGTCTACTGAAGGCCGCTATTCGCGACCCCAACCCCGTTGTCGTCCTTGAGAACGAGCTCATGTACGGTGTATCTTTCCCCATGTCCGAAGCCGCCCAGAAGGACGACTTTGTCATTCCTTTCGGCAAGGCCAAGATTGAGCGCCAGGGCAAGGATCTGACACTGGTTTCTCTCTCTCGCACCGTTGGTCAGTGCATGGTTGCCGCTGAAGCCCTAAAGAAGAACTACGGCGTGGATGTGGAGGTTATCAACTTGCGATCAGTGAAGCCACTAGATATTGAGACTATCGTAAACTCGGTCAAGAAGACCCATCGCTTGATTTCCGTCGAGTCCGGCTTCCCCTTTGCCGGTATGGGCGCCGAGATCCTTGCCACGACTATGGAATACGCCTTCGACTACCTAGATGCGCCTGCCCAGCGAATCACCGGTGCTGAAGTTCCTACACCCTATGCCCAAGGTCTCGAGCAGATGAGCTTCCCGACGGAAGACCTCATCGAGAAGTTTGCCGCAAAGGTGCTACGTGTATAAAGCATGAGACGAGATGAGAAGAAACGAGGGAAACTATAGAGAGGAGTTTTGAGGCATGAGCAATGTACAATATTAATCGTTTACTGCCCGGACGAGCTGTCACCCGGATTAGGTGTTCCGAAAATGGCGGAGTCATTCCCACGACGAAATGGATACATTGATTTAGACCATCTTCTATTCTCCTGACGATCTTCCCGTGCGCGCGCTCCACGTGATTCTCGCAGCGATAAGGCTATTTGAAGCGGTGAATATGTCTATGTGCGTTAGAGGGCGCTAGGTAATTTGGGTCGCATAATCAGCAAAAAAAAACAAAAAAAAAAAAAACAAAGTCCTAACTAGATGTAAAATTATCGAGTAGAACGCACGGATAACAAGTTGGTTGAACCCTGCTGTGTAACAATCCCGGGCATCCAGACGTACCGGACCATACTGTGTGGTAACTAACTGCCCAGGTAGTTGTTCCCCCGGGTGGCTGGCTTGATCCGCCCGGTCGGGAAGCTACGCGGCGTCCGGGGTTAGCTGCGTTTGGACGCCGCCTTGACATTTTGACATTTGACGTTTAGGGGGTTGTACATGATGCGCATAATAACTACCTACTTACTTTATATACCTAAGTATGTATGTATGTAACTATGTGTAGTTAACTCAAGATTGCTTTACCAAACTTGGTATTTAACAAGCACATACATGCATTTATGTGTTGTCGACCTTGTACATGCCGGGAGACGCAATGCGATGTAGACTTATGACTTACATAAATCAATGCTATATTTCCGAGCTCGACTTCGGATCCGTTCACGATCCAATTATTGCTTCTTCTCTGACAAAAGTACCTATCGGTCCAGCTCGTTTCAAGGTTAACGGCAATGCGGAAATGTCCCCGTCCCAAACTGACGCGTACTCACCCACAGAATACATACATACCTACATATGTAGTACCCTACCACCATGCGGTCTTTGCGACGGACGAACTATACTCCACGCTCCCCAGACAGCTTACCAACGACCTGGTTGATGGAAAACCACGGGCTTGTGAATCGATAGCCTTTATTGGGATCGTATCGCGCCTCCCATCTTGAATCTCTCATCTCATTCCAAAATACGGTGGGGGGGGGGGGGGGGGGGGGGGGGGGGGGGGGGGGGGGGGGGGGGGGGGGC
>MU623377.1:29827-279505 GCA_025201765.1 Daldinia sp. FL1419
GGGTTTGTTTTTCTATTCTCTTTTTTTGTTTTTTCCCCCCCCCCCACACTATAATATAAAAACAAAAACAAAAAACCCCCCCCCCCCCCCCCCCCCCCCCCCCGTGGCAAGGGTTATTTCAAGCACGTTGGAGGCGTCGAAATTACTAACCTGGGTAAGGTACCTTGCATGAAGATGTTCTTTATTGCTACGAACCCGGGCGAACTAACGAAACGATACGCGATGTCTAATTAGGTATATATCGTAATTGGTCGGCGTACTATCCAAAATCCAACCCTTCGTGGTTTAACTGGGCTTGGTTAGGAATCTTTTCCTTTTGTTTCTTGTTTCTTGAAATTTTTATTTTTTTTTAATTCACCCCTATCTTCCCCAATTATGTAGGGTCGATGTAACGGGAAACCCCAGAAGGGAACAATTTGCTGACCGCCTCGAGTCGATCCCATCGTTCCGGGACACGACCTTAACTACCGTTGACGGGCTGGCATTGGGAACCAACTTGCTAGCGAGTTTTTTTGGAGGGGGGGAGAGAACTTACCATACTGCCGGTCCACACGGGGGACCCATCGTCCAACGGGAATAACAGATGGTACTTGGAACCGTAGGCAGTTTTTGCCGCTCGGCGAGTGTATCTCGCGATAGTCCTGGTACTTTAGTCGCCTAGACAAATTAAGTGGGAAATCGTGTAGCTACTTATTTCCTATCGAGTTTCTAATTGGCCGAGATCCTGGTGACGATCAGGAATCGGTAGCTTTCTCGTAGCTTTAGCTTGACCTTCAAAGCAAGGAAGGGAGATCCTGGGAGTACATACCATCATCTCGAATTTCTTCTCATTAGGTCGGATTCGTTGTGCTACGTGAGAAGTTTCCCCATTCGCAAACCCCGAGTGGTCCTTTATTTTATCTATCGCTCTTCTTTTCTTTCTTTCCCCATAGTTAGTTAGAAGCAAAGCATCCATGAAGTCGTCGGCGGCCCTCTTTTCCATTGTTTTACGTGCTCGCGTTGGATATTAAATGTGTTATTGTTAGTGGGATTTTCATCTTCTCATTCGTCCGTTTCCCACGTGTCGGGACGGGACAACCAGCGAAACCCTCGCTCGGGTTGGGAACGGGAAAGAGAAGAACTAATTCTGATTTGTAGTCTCGAGACAACCATGACGGATAGCTGGAGGCCAACTAGCGCAAGATCCAGCGCCTCTAGTCCGTTGAAACCGCCTGAACAAGCGGAACTCGTAGCCGAGCCAGATCTAGAAGATGAGGTACGATATTCTGGATCCGGGGTAGTGGGGGGCTGGTATCACCGCCAGCTGATCCATGAAAGGGCGGTTGCTTTGTAGCAGCCTTTTCATATTATTCCGAATTCGAGTAAGATCAGCTTCTGACATTTCAGTATGATTAGCAGGAGTATCAATACGATGAGGATAGAGATAGAGATTCCGCGTTGGGATCAGATATGTTAGTTGTTTTCTCGTTTGCGACTTACACCCCGAGACCGACGCCGCAGATGGTGGCGACCGTGGGGTATAACTCATTCTCGTTATTAACACTCCTAAGCAGAGCGAGCAGCGCCGGTTCCATCGCGTCGAGCATTTTCGAGTACCGGACAGTCCAAGGGAGAACATATCACAGCGACAGACATAACGCCAACTACTTTACACCCAACGACGAGCAGCAACTTCAATCTATAGACATCACGTACGTATTTTACGGCCCCAAGTCTCATCTCAGCGTGGCCCGCCAAGAGAGCTCGGGCGACGATCTTCACGTCTAGCAGTTAGATCAATGTCGCGATCTTGCAACTTTCCGGGTCGTGTCTGACTGATTTGCCGCGTTCACTCTCATAGCCACCACTACCTCACCTTACTACTAGAAGATAGACTCTTCATCGCACCGATCCCAGATAATGTTCAGGTTTGTCAAACCTTTCCTTACTATTAGTTATCATCATCATCATCATCATCATCTAATAGTAGATTACCGGGATGCTAACGACCTTCCTTTCCTATCAGAGCGTCCTTGACATCGGAACTGGGTCAGGTGAGTGGCTAATTCCTAGTCAATCCTATATAGTCTTGCTTAAGTACCTTATCTCACCATTCACTCTAGGAATATGGTCCATGTACGTATTATGCAAATATATCTCATCTTTTAGCCGTCATAATACGTCCTATCTTTATATATTATGAAACTTCTAGCCATATTCACCAACTCTCGGCCCCTTTACTCACATTCCAACCTTGGTAGTGACTTCGCGGAGCAATATCCCCACGCACAAGTGATCGGCACAGATCTCTCGCCCATGCAATCCAATTGGGTGCCACCCAACGTCCGCTTCGAGCTAGAAGACTGCACACAACCGTGGTCCTGGGACGAGGGCTCCTTCGACTTCGTACACCTACGCTACCTATTCGGCGCCATCCCCAACTGGAACGAGTTCCTAGCGCAGGCGTACCGAACGACGAAACCAGGAGGCTGGGTCCAAAGCTGCGAAACAGAAGTCATCATCCAATCCGACGACGGCAGCATTCCGCCAAATAGCGCGTACGCGACCTTCTGGAATAAGGTGTACGGCGAAATAGGAGGGAAAGTCGGCAAGTCGTTTAAGCCTCTCACTCATAACGTCCAAGAGAGCGCGTTTAGGGCAGCTGGATTTCGAGAGATTAAGGTGTATGATTACAAGGTAAGTCATCGATACTGTTCTTTCAATCATTATATGGTAGGGTGATCGAGATTACTCCGTAGAATCCCGCTGCACATCTCTCTCTGTCTCATATCTGGCACTTAGGACTCGTGTACGGGCACCGTATTCAGTTTACACGGGGCTAACTCGTATACCACAGCTTCCCGTGGGTCCATGGCCGACTGACCATAGGATGTCCGAAGTTGGCCAATATGTCCAACTGACGTTACTTAACGATCTCGAAGGTGAGTTGCCGTCATCGCCCGCGCCAGCTTTACGCATATCCGGATATCCCTAACACAGCTCCATCCCCGCAGGCTACACGCTCATGCCTTGGAACACCGTCATGGGCGAGAATGCCCCAGGCTTCAAAGAGAACGTATCACAGATGAAAAGGGAGCTACGTAATAAGAGATTCCACGGCTACATGAGTACTCGCTATGTTTTCGGCCAGAAGCCATTGGCGTGATGCCACGACTTAAGGATGGAATCACTCGGACGTCTGGGTTGTAGGACGGAATAAGATGACGTGGGCAACAGCCAATATATATTTATAGGCGGAAAGGGAGGTTGTCATATCCAATTCTCAGGCATGGAAACGCACCTACGCGTGTGAAATGAAGGAAATACCCGGAATACTAAAGAGCTAATTGCGCCACGGACATGAGGGAAATCGCATATGGTGGGATGGATCTGGTTACATGGACTCAAATTGGATCGTCCGCTCGATTGGCGTAGTGTAAATACTCGGCTTGACGATTGAAACTATAACGAATAATATTCAGCCGTACGTCGGTGTGGTTTGGGACTAGTTGCCGTCGTAGTTGTTTCAAAGTCCTCTCATGGTTGTGCATGATGCACTACTTTGGTTGACAGAATGGGACCGGCAATGCACCGAGTTGTTGTCTTTAAGCATATGACGCGACGCATCGACCCAAATGTCGTCAGCGGTTTCGTAATTAATCGCAGCCCGAATATTGCTGGATAATGTGACAGGTGACGAATCTAATAGCATAAGCTTTTATTGTCAGAACTTTGATGCCTTCGAATCAGATAGGGGGGGGATGGGAGGTCCTAGGCCATTGGCGAGTTTCTAATTTGGGCTTACGTTGGCATGCGATGATATTCGATAAAACTACATCGTATATTAGATAACTCTTATGGCCGGACGATATATGTGTCTGTTAATTTGACTGATTTTATAATGTCGTCAGATGTTAGTTGGGAGTGTCATGGCCAGTAGACTCGCACACGTCTAAACGACCTTATAAGCTATCTTCGGATTATTTAATACGGAATGTATCAAACATCCGGCTTGTCAGCATCATGTAGTACTACAGATCGATACCGGAACGACCTGTAGAAACCGGTACGTCCGGAAGTGTGTAAACTCTATCTCGCATTATTCCCCCTCGTAGGGGTCAGGCTATGATTGACGTGAACACGCAATGAAAGGATTCAAGAGCGCACACACATTACATACCTAGGTAAATAGCTTGAAGATAGTAGCCCAGCATCCGGAGTTGCTTAAAGTGGCGTTAAGATTGGTTTGACAACCCAGAGCTGGGCCGTCCCGCGTATGCCTCAGAAAGCAACGTCCGACAACGCCATGTGACGTGTAACCATTTACATCATGGATGGCTGTATATATCACAGCTCTAAGATTACCTGCCGTCTGGGTAAAGCCTCGCCTCTCCCCTTCCTCTTGAGAAGTCCCAACGTTAGAATAGTGTCAAAATGAATTTCTTGTGGCCTTATGGGCTGACTAACCTGTACGCATTTTCATATCCTCTCCTTCTCCTATCTGCTGGGATTGTCTCCGTGGTCATCTATAGACTTACCTTCCATCCGCTTGCTCGTTTCCCGGGACCCAAGTTGGCGGCTGCTACTGGGTTATACGAAGCGTATTACCAATGTGTCAAGGATGGCGGGGGACGATATTGGGTCGAGATTGAGAAGATGCACCAGCGTTACGGTAATGGCCCCTCTGTATATCTGCTTTATAAGATCTTAATACCGCGTGTGTATGACGGATGCATTTAGTATACTGAATTACGTATAGGTCCCATCGTCCGCATAAACCCTCAGGAGGTGCACATCGCGGACCCGGACTGGAATGCCGTATACAAATACTCATCAAAGGCATCGAAGCCGCGGTGGTTCTACTTCCGGTTCTTCGGCAAGTTCCCCAGCACCAACGTCGCCGAGTCGCACGCGCTACACCAGCTCCGCCGGGGTCCGTTGCAAGTATACTTCGCCTCCACCAACATCCAGCAGTACATGCCCACAATCCTGGCCCAGGTCGATAAACTCTGCGCTCGCATCCGCGCTGCCGATGGTTGCATCGTCAACTTGAGCGATGCGTTTCGATGTCTCGCCACCGATGTCGCGACTGGCTTCGCGTTCGGTGTCCCCTTCGGACACCTCGAGGAGCCGACTTTCGACCGCGAGTTCAACCTCGCCGTCAAGATGGTCGTGCGCACCAGCATGTGGAGTCGACATACCTTCGGGCTGCTACTGCCCATTCTGCACGGTCTTCCGGAGAGCATCGCGAAGAAGATGAACCCAGCTTTCGGTCGAGTGAAGTGGATGAGGGACGTAAGTTGCCACCGCATAGGCGAGTCTTCTAGCACGTAGGGGGACTATATGCGCAATGCTATGACTTGGCGATAGCGCATCCGAGCGCGTCTCTCGAACGAGCCACATAAGGCGCAGTGCGCTGACTTGCCTTTCTGCACAGACAATGACCAGCTGCGTCCGGCGCTCGATGAACAAGCCCGAGCCCGCGCCTGGCACCCCGTACGACATGATCCAGACGTTAATGTCCTCCAACCTGCCGCCGGAGGAAAAGACGTTTCCGCGACTCTTCTCCGAGACGCGGTCCGTTATCATGGCGGGGACCGAGACGACCGCGACTACGCTCGTCTGCATCACGAGCAACTTGCTGAGCGACCCGGCCAAGCTCCAGAAGTTACGAGGTGAGCTAGGGGCTGCCGAACAGGCCAAGGGAAGCTCGCTTGAGTATTCGGACTTGCGTGAACTACCGTATATCACCGGTGTCGTCAACGAAGGTCTTCGCATGGCTAATCCAACGCCGAGCCGACTACCGAGAGTGTGTGAAGATCAGGATTTAAAGTACAAGCAGTACATTATTCCCAGAGGTGTAAGTTTTGCAACGTGGATTAGGACTGGGCTTGTTTGATATCGCGTTCCCTATCCTTCCCTCCCTGTGCTCTAAAAAAGAAAAGAAAAAAGAAAAAAAAAAGCAAGACAAAAGAAATACATTTCATACCGCTAACTCAACCCCCACCGGGAAATCATTCTCCTAGACCACAATCTCGACAACCACCCAAGATACCCACAACGACCCCTCCGTATTCGCGCAACCGTTCGAATTCCATCCAGAGCGCTGGGCCGACTCCGAGGAAAGACGACGACTGGGGCGGCACCTGCAGCCGTGGGGACGCGGCACACGATTATGTCTAGGGATGGAGCTGGCCACCACCGACTTATATCTAGCCGTATCTCGACTCTTCGGCCCCGGAGCTGGCTTCGAAATGCGCCTGCACGACACGGACGACGACGACTGGGTCGCATACCACGAGTGGTTTGCCGCGTTCCCTCGAGGGCGAGGGCTTAGAGTTATGGTTAGGGTTAGCAGGGCGGCCGGGGAGGCGCAGGGGAACGGCAAATGAAGAGTTTAGAGGAGGATTGGCTCGAGAGCTGCTAGACCTATTTGACATGGAGAGATGTTCGTGGGATAAATCATTCGCGAAGTCGTCGTATAAGCAAACATGACCAAATTAGGAATGATATTTCTCTGAAATTTGACTTATTGTAGATTATCTGGTACAAATTACACCATAAAGTCATAGTTTGTATCGAAGGCCTTTCGGGGAAAGGAACACGTCTAGGTACAATTCAAACTATTCAGTCCAGACGTCTAGGTAATCTCAATTTACTAGTCAATCACAGAGCTGAGGCTCGATTCCTCCATATTCCTTTGTAAAAGTATGGTGCTATCAAAATTGGCTAGACATGCGTAATGGAAACTTCTAGCTAGAATTCCGTATAGTATACCTCACTACCAGTTACTACGCCCTCGAGAAACATAGCCACTTCTCGGGCAGAAAGTCACATCTGCTACGCTCAGCTGAAGAAAGTCCCTCTAGAAATCTGTACGACTATGCTCTCACGTAAGCAAATAGTTACTTGACTCGACAAGAGCAATTGCTTGGAATCTTCTGCCTCAATGAGAACTATCTTCGCGAGCTTGTCCCGTTAGGCATTATTTGATCCCGGTGGCGACGTGAATATCCTGCGGTTTTGCGCGAAAAGCACTCAAAAAAGAGCGTTCTATGAATCCGGTATTTTCCAAGTTACGTCGAGCAATCCACGAATAATACCCTTCGAATGGTTATCAAGCCAATTGTTCGACTAGGACCTATTTACCGTGCTATTATACGCCGGAGGAGCTATATAATCCAGCTGCTATCAGTCAAACATATTACTCAACCGTCGAGTCTCCAGTTCCGCCAAGGTAGGAACCGGTAAGACAGGTATCCATCAACCATTCGTAAATCCAATCCGACTCTCGACTAAAGCGGCGTTCTTATGGTTCCACGACTACTACGTGCCGGTTCGTCCACGCTTCCCTACGCGGAGTAGCAGGAACAACAATCTCTCGAGTCGTTACATCGCCTCCCCGGTTTTACACGTTCTGGCCCTGCTTTAAACGCGTCCAATTCGTCCTCTAAAGGCTGTCTTTATATTAATCTACGAAAGCCCAACGCGAGAGGGGAAAAAGAGAAGAACGAAACCACAGACGTTATGTACCTCGCAAGAAGACGCCGAGTAGTCTCCACGCAGAACCTCAATTACTAATCCCTTAATAACCAATTACCCCTGATGGATTCGATGGCAAGGTACCTTGGCCAGGTAGGGACCTATGTGTGCCTTATGTACCTCATGCAGGTAAGCCCAACCGTTCAGGTTGACACGTTTTCCCTAGTGATAAAGTAACCCCCCCTTTACCCCGTCACGGTGAACAAGAGGGGGTAGCAGCAGAATTGACCCACCACCGTCGGTTCTAGATGTCGCCCCTCGAGATGATGCGGAAAGAAGAGGCTTTGGCATCTGCATTGGACTCCGGCCAAGCTCCCGGCCCGTTACGCGAAGCTGCTTCCCCTTTTCCCTATTTTTGCCAATGGGAGTCCTTGCCGCGCGATTTAAATTCTATCACTTTTTTCTCCCTAGACGCATGAACGAGGGTCACATGATGGAGGCGAGGAAAAATGGTCCGCAAAAGGGGAGGCTGGGCTGAGTTTGAGGTTCCCGGATCTGATACATCATACAATCCAAGGGGACATGTCGGAAGCATCTCCGGTTATAATTATGCTCTTGCTAATGAGAATCTGATATATCAGATCTAAGAAGGATAGACGTCCAAATTCTAACTTCAAGGGAATTCTCTAGAATAAGTATCGACAAAGGATGGTGATAAAAGGATCGTTATATGTGCCATTCGAACTAGTCAGCAGACTCTGGGGTCGTATCGGATTGTGAAACTCGAGATTTGTCCAGCCCCCATTCGATTGATTCTACGCGAACCTCCCCAGGCCCCGTCGTCTTATCGCCAGCGCGTCCCACGAGCTCCAAGGCCTTGACTAGCACATCCCGGTCTTTCTGGAATGTCAATATCTCGACAGCCTCGTCCCCCGGAAAGAATTTTGGCTCGAATTGCGCTTCCCCCTCCCCTGCGATGCTGTCCAATTCCGCGATAAACCACCATACTAACTTGACACCGTTCCCTTTCCCCAAATCTCGAACGTCTAGCATAAAGGCTTCAGTGAGGCTATCGTAAGTGCGTGGGATATCCTTAACATCAGCTGCTTCCAGGTCGGATGGTGCTCGAGTAGTCATAGTTATGGGACGTAATTGGATTGCGTAACCTGATTCTTCACGAACTTCTCGAATGGCTGCGTCTTTCCGAGATTCGTTACAGTTACGTCTCCCTTTTGGTAGCAGCCATTCGTCCAACGCTGCATAGTAGAGTAAGAGGACTTGTTCCGGTTTGGTTGTGTTAAACACGACAGCTCCGCAAGCCTCGACGAATTTCTCCGAGGGATAGAGTGTACTTTTCCAACGCGTCGTTGCCATCGTAGCGCCTGAGAATTACGAGAGCTAGAGATCGAACATACAGGAGTGAAGTAAGAAACCGGCTAATGTCCCCGCGAGGTAGAATGATGTAGAGACTGCTGCTAGCCACGTAAAACACGTTAACTTGGAGACCAGATATTTGCAAGCCGACTTACAGCTGATATTAATCGGATGTGCGAGAACCCGAAGATAGATCGACTTAGTGGGTTTACAATATTCGATACTATACAAACCAGAGGCGGAAAAGCAACTACTTTTGTCACACGAGGAGCTACAGACCTAACTAAGGCGGAACGGGGCTACCGGTTTACATACGCGCAATTAGTTTGATCCATATGTCTCAGTAGCCTCAGGGATAGCTTCCTAACAATATTCCGTGACAGGATAAGGCCATTTGACCCGAGGAAACATCTTGCGACTTTACCTAGTAGGAGGCTCTGACACTGCCATGATGATTCTAGGCAATAAGACGCGGACCGAGGTGATTAATCTGCATAATGATAGCCGCCGAGCCGGGTGGAGGAAGGGGTTCTTTTCTTGTTCCCTTCTGCTGACGTTGCTGCCGATGATCCTTAACATGATAATAGAACGTGGGCGGAAGACCATAAACGGACACCGGGAAGCCCCAGCGCGCGACGAGGGTAGGCGGGCCTTTAGCGCCAACAGCACCACATTATGAAAAGGATTCCCTGTCGACTGAGGGGGAATCCGAGCCGAGCATATGTTCAAGTTTATGCGAAATATTGGCGGATGTTGGCGTTGGAATTCAATGGATCGCAAGCACTTGGCCGTCATCTTGGGCAGGTGTCAAAAAGGTGACTTAAAGGGATTGACTTGACGACTTGGTGACTTGCCGCCCATGCATGTCGGCGGCACGTAAGGACATATCCCCTGCTTCGAAGATACAGGGCGCACAGAGTTGTCCCGAGCGAATGGTCTGCTACTACGGCCCGGCGCGGGGGAGGATTACGTGAGTGAGCGCGAGGCATAAAGGAGAGAATGAAGAAAAAGAAAGGAGTGGAATCTACATAGATTAATAAGTCGGTTGGAATTTATTTGCAGATAGCGATTCATTGCGAACTTAATTGAAGGAATAGTGGAATGCTGTAATCAATTTCTCTTGTCCGTAGAATGTTTGATTCGATAGTTAGGTATGTTTTATTATTTTAATGTTAGCCAATTAGCATTACCAATTCCCGAATTGAAGTGGGCGGGAGAGAGAATAGAGCGAGAAAAAGAGAAGAAAGCTTTGACTTGTTTAGAATTAGGTTGGCCGTTGATTTACAAGTCGTTCCTCCTTTATTATTGAGGAAAGTATGTTCGATATTTTCAGGGGGATTTGCCTGGGGATACGTAAGTACATACTGTACACATCTTCATGGCGCATCAAATACTGTAGGGAGCGCACTTACATCAGGCGTTGGGGCATCAAGTACATATGTACTTAACCCAAGTATCTCAAATAAACTTCGACTTAAGACGGGAGTACCCAGCGCCCAGCGCCTTAGCACCACAAACCTAAAACAATTCGGGTCTATCAGGTTTTATCGATAATGCGGAATTACATGGTTATCGTACGCTTAGGCGGGGTAACGCACGAATGATGGTAATGAAACGTTAGGGATGGCGGGGTCTTAATTTCTACCTACCTCCTCCCCAAGTACATGCAGCATACCTAGGTACTCTGCAACATGTGAAAGTGGTCTTATCACACCATCTGTACCACCTAGAAAAGGAATAGCGACGGCGCCTGACTGCTGTATATCCCCACCCGTCATGTCTCGGGTGACGAGGACGCTGTAGGAGAACAAGGTCAAGTGACGAGATCCAAGGTGAGTAGGGTGAGAGGCGTACGAAGAATGCGAAACGTGATCAACAACTTGATGGTGGGGGGTGTCTTGGATACTATGCAGAAACAAGATAACGATAAGATGGGTGACCATAAATAGTACGTGAATAGCCTCCAAATGCGCAACTGTGGTAGAACATCTTATTAAGCGCCATTATAGCATCTCGTTCCCGGACGGACCTAAGGCATGTATGTCTTGAATGTACTTAGATTGGGTACGTATATGTATAGGTAGGTATGTATGTATATACGTGCAGTAATATTCCTGAGGTGCCCGGTACCTAAAAAGGTATCAGGGTTAAGAGGACATATTGGGTGACGTCCACTCACGCAGACGGCTAGGGCGGATCTAGACGAACTTGGTCCCGCTCGAGGTTCGCGCCGTCTCATTTCTGAATGGTCATGTGGAATCATGGATGCGCATCTACAGAGAAAGTTAACGATGTGCCTCGAGTACAAATTATATAGGTCCAGATGTTAATAAATAATAAGTATGCCTTGACTATAGTGAATGTACCTGAAAGTCACAATAGATTAAATATAATATTGATTTGTCGTAAATACGGATTCCCCATGACACATTTGATAAGTGTGAATGCGCCAGCCACGCTGCTGTGCCCAAGATAATCCAATATCGACTAATTGGACTCGTTTAAGTCGTACAACTTCTGATTGAAAAGATCGTCAGGCAATTACTTTTAGGCACCTGCTTCTACATTCGACAGGACATAAACGTATTATATTGCCTTATACCGCCTTCGGTACTTGGGGGAGTGGAATCAATTGCCTGCTTTAAATCTCGAGTGAGGCGATGCTTGCGCAACACATATGGCGTCAACTTGTGTACCATCAATCGGTAGACTACTTATTCGCTAAGGCGGAGGAATTGTATACACCGGCAATTGGGGTTCAATTGGAGAATGGCTAACTTGTTGGAGCCAATAAAAACGGGCAATGCACTGAGTTCTTGTAGTTAAGAGGGTTTGGTTGGCTGTAAGTGGTTTGCAGAATAGAGCCGCCATTATAGAGCAATTGATATATCATTAATAACCGTACAAAAAGCTTGCTTTGGTGATTTTCTTGAAATATACATGTTTGTGATTTAAATAGTCGTACGAGGCTTGGTTTTTTTCTGGGTTTCTTTTTTTTTTCGTATCAAAACAGTTGAATGGGAATGACTGCGAGGTGTTGAGTTCTGCCCGTGATTTACCTGTCATCCCAGGACCTTAGTGTCTTAGGGGGTATATAGGTGGGTAGGCAGACGTATGTATTTCTGTTCAATACGCTATGACCTTTCAGGTTCAAGGTAAGTGGAATTAATAAGTCTACCCTTAGGCACACGAAAAACCACGTTGCACAACAGATAGTATGATAGGACTTCTAGGCCCTAAGCTTCGAGAACGTCTCACACACGGACTCTCATAGCTCGGGCGCTTTCGGATCTGCATTGAGCATCTTCCCGCTTTAAATCTGTCATATGTTAACGATAAGAAATATGAGGCGGAGCCGGGGCAAGCATAACGCAATGGAATGGAGGCTAGGCAGTCGACAATCAGGCAAGGCAGGTTTACCAGTAAAGTGAGTTGTCAAGGTGGATTGACCGGGATGTCTGGGTTAATGAATACATAACAGAGGGATTCGATAGCTCGAATTGACGTTGTCCCGGATCCGTCGGGGAAACTCTAGAGCAGTCAATTGATGGCGATTCAAGTACGAAGCTTGTCGTAGAGAATAAGTCCGCCAAAGTCCGAGTAGGCAGTTGATATGTTGACGAATTAGTACGAATAGTAGATTCATGGTATGTAGGAGTTAGTCAGCCTGGAGTCGGATTGTCGGTATTAGTGTTGCTATTGCCACGAGGGTAATGATTCCATACTCCACGAATCTAAGATATTAGGCAACAGAGGGTATCGTCAGCTTGTGCGGTTGTGCTACATTGCTCCATACCCGATAAGCCATACCTAAGAAGGCTACCTAAAAATGTTACCTGGGGAGTAGGAGTAGGAGTGGGAGTAGGTAGATGAGTATTATCGCTAAGATACTTCGTGATTGCGCTTCGTGATTGACAAAAGCACGGCTACCTCCTCCAAGGCAGCATACTAGTGGTCAATGTTGTGCTGATCTCGCACTTAAAGTACCTCTATATTTGCAGGTAAAAGAAGGCTAAGTACATACCTTTGCTACAGGATAATCGACGCAGTTGAGATCTGGGGACGCCATTAAGTTGGGATTTGGGTATGGAAAGATCTGTAAGTCTACAAGCCTGCCCCACGCGGGCAGCAACCTATTAATGAGGTACATAATGTATGGTGGGGAGGTAGCTTGTGACTTTAGCATATGACACCCAAGTTGCGACTGGTTAATATGACATGTACCGGTAGGAGTGGGAAATGGTAGCGGTACTTAAAACTAAAAAAGAATACATCAAATGGTTGGGACACCATCTGGAAGAAAGCTTGGAATGAATTGTTTGAATTTGGAATAATAACGTGGAAAGTAGATAACTAGACGTTAAAATCTCAATTTAGAGTTCAACGCTATACTCTAAAGAGTAATATAAGTTTCGCCTGAGATTCATATTGTCCAATAATGGGCTTAGCAGGTATAACGATTGGCTGTCGCTAGACAGTAAGATAAGAGATAGGTCTTCAATAATAGGTAACCCCTCATTAATATTTGCTAAGCAATGCTATTGTTCTATGCCCCCCCTTTTTCTTTTCTTTTTTTCTGATTCCTTTTACTTCTTCGCCTCACTGTCCTTGCGCGATGACTCACAGACAAAGAAGACTCTCGGCATTCTTCAGCTCAATTGAATCCACCCAATTATGGACACTTTATCTATTAATTGGTCTTTTGATTGGCCAATTCGTCTCATCGGTTTTCTATACTAGATTGTCCCCTCACTCACTTCGGTCTACATTGGCGCTGAGGTGGCAGTTTTATTTCTCTCTTTTTTTTTTCGCCGCTGCTCAATAGCATCTGTTTCCGGTCTCAGGTACTTGTATGCAAGAAGCCTCTCCCGGACAGCCTGGATAGCCGCCTTATCCGCTAGGCTTAACCCGCCGTTTCGAATTTCCCTTTTGCTCATTAATGCGAACAATAACGTCTCGCTTCCTTAATGATTCTTTGTACTACACCGCACCCCAAATGACGACTGTGTGTCTGCGCCATCAGAACGCGGTCGCGTCAGCTCTAGTACCTACCCACTTTGGCAATACCTTAATTCAGGATCCTTCTATCATCCCAAGTCGGCTCGGGGGAAAATGAAGGCCGGCAGTTACTGAAACGGTACCGGAAGGTAATTAATGATTCAAGTATTTCCAACCATAAAGTTTCTTATTCTGTATAACTTTTCTTGTTTGCACAATTATCCTTAACATACGATGAAAAAAAAAACCGCACCCAAAATCTCTTATGTACCTGTTCGCCGTAGCTCCAACTACTTATTGAACCCTGATAAGCATGTATCTTGTCTACCTTCGTACAGATGGCTTGGCAGTGTTGCTGGCTAACGGGACGATGACATGTCAGATATAGGTCAGATATGAAGCTTACAAAACTTCATATTCACCAATGTACTATGGCTTTGGTTGGTAGCTGGCATTGCCCACCTCATACGCCTAGCAATTGGCCAACCGTTTCGTAACACCTGGTATGCAAATCTCATACAGTGTCCATGGAGAAGCAATAGCCAGACGCTGCGTGACACGATGCAAAATTCGCCATGTTCAATCGAGCCTCTGGTCCACTTGGAGGTACTAAAAGTTTGGGCATCAGGATCTCCCCAGGAAAACAAAAAGGGCAATTCGCTGGGGAAGGGTTATCGTAAACGGGGAAAAGGCGCATTCGTCAACTGAAGTCAGTTTACGATGCCTAATCTTGCGCAAATCTTGTGCGCCTAGGTTTATTCCCGTCGACGTCAACTATACATGGCGTGCCAACGTTGCAGCTTTAATACTCCCGTCGAGTTTTCTTTTACTGCAAACGGGGAAATCTGAGCCACTCCAATTCGTCGGTGCAATTGGACCCCGCGTTGTAAAGGTTCTGTTGGCGCGACAATTGGTTGTGTCCTAGTTGGGCTTCTATCTACTATGTAGAGGAGAGGGGAAGCACCCTCCAGTACAAGCTACTATCCAAATCCAAATCCAAACAAACCTGAGATTACCTCAGTAGGAATGCACATGCCAACCATGCCAACCATGTCAACTGTCTCAACTAGAAAGTTAGTTTATTAACCCGCCGAGTGGCAGATTGGCGAGAGGACTTGTATGCGTGTGAAAATGTACATGGTACATAGTACACATTGCATGGACAAACCCATACACACACACCCTGTGTTCAACGAGCCCCCACACTCTCTTTGTCTCTTTCATTTTTTTTATTTTTTCTTTTTATTTTCCTTTTTTTTCTTTTTATTTTTTACATGTTCACAACTGTTCACCATTGAAGCCTGATCACGTTGCAAAAAGTGTTAAAGTTTTGTCCTTCCAATTGTGATGCTTATGAAGTACAATTGAGTTGGGAAATTTAACAATTATGTGACAAGTCTTATTGGTATTTGTCTTGTCGCTTGCCTTAATTTCGAATAGCTTCGAAATCCCCCGTCAACAAGATCAAATCTGTACCCAACTTCAATTCGTGCCCATCTTTTTTAACAATAATAGATGGGGAAGTGTCGGTAAGAGCCAAGGCATACTATGCTGGTACATGGCTTATGTTTTATGGTTTACGTTTTATGGTTGACGGCGTGTTTCCATAATGTATCCTTAGGCCCTCAAAGGTGAGAAGAATTGAAAGGGCCCTCTAGACCTAAACTACCTATATGAGACTTATCCCGTTGATGGCCGACAGAAACCAAGGTGGAGTAAAGTTACTCCTCCTACCATTCATGTACCTGTTTGGCTGAGATACTTAAGGGTACGGGTTAAGGGTACTTGACTAGTGGCTACCTATCTGGGGGGAAACGCAGGACACACAGACACACAGGTCCCAAAAATAAAAGCCAACGCCAAATGTTGCACACCCCTGCGCCCGCCACGCCGCGTCTGCCCTGTCCGCTGTCCGGGACTGTACAGGACTAGTCCTGTACAGTCCTGCCCTATGACTTATATCGATGACTATTGGAGGGATGGGGGTGTGACTCTTTGACTACACCACCACCAAAACGCATCCACGTCTATATCCGACGAGGTACGGACCCCAAGCACAAGAACAAGAAGTTCTGAAAGTCGCCAGCACCAGCCAGCACCAGCCAGCACCAGCCTAACGAAGAGGCCGTTTCGTCTATTTCCCACCTCTTGTTCTTACTACATTAGATACTTCATCTATCCACCAGCGCCAACCTAAAGTTTACAACTTTCTTCCTCTTTTTTAACTAATTGTCAATCAATCCTGTCCCCGTTCCGTCTTTCTCCATCTCCTCAATTCTAAACCCCGATTCCAACTTCAATCCCAATCCCAATCCTAAACAAACTAAATAAACGCACTGTCGCCGATTCGCCACTTGCTATCTATTATAAATTATCTTCAATCGCCGGTTGAATTTTTTCTTAATGTGCACTCTTGGTCTCGGCGTTTAGAGAGAAGGAAGTTCGCCAACAGTCAACGCTTTTTTATAAATAAATCGCCCACCCCCTGATTACCCCAATTACCCTTAACAGAAAAGGGTCCCCCGCAAATGGTGGCTTTCAACTTGTTAGCAGTTTACAGCTTTCAACTCTATCGCCGTCGCCACGAGGATAATAATACAAACATAACCTAATCAACGCTGAGCTAAACTACTTGTTAAGCTAACTCCCGCTACCTTCTACCCATTGTTCATCATTCCACAACTCAATTAAAAATTTCCAACGCTCGGGGAACAAGAACTGCCTACACAATACGACAATACCTACGCTAGTGAGGACAAGGGAATTCTAATTCCATTACAACCGTCACCTTGCCACCATTAGTACAATTATTATAATTGCTACGCTATCTCCGAAACCTAACTCTGATTGCTTCTTCAAGCTTCCAACAGCAATTAGGCCCTACATATTATCCAAGAACCCATCGACACAACACGCCCGACCAATTTCTTCTTAACCTGGTCCCTCAACCACATTCATCTTGGGCGATTGCAAATTTCATCGCGGTCGCATCTCTAACAACTCATTCTTCAAATTTTTTATCGGATAGATTAATTGCTACGCATTTCAATTTCTGCCTGGTTTGCCACTCCATCGTCAATATCGACCCACGCATAGCCTGGCATTAGAGTGACCATGGCTGACAAACCAACGTCGACTTCCGTTAACAAGTTTACCCTTGCATCTGGTTCTATGCTCCCTACCCATACGCTCTCAACTTCACCCGTTTCACGTATCACGGAAAAGACTACCATGGCGCCAATTACTTCTTCGACGGAATCCGGGTTCAAGAAGCCTCTCGATATTAGTAGCTTAATGTCGCCCCCTGAACCTCCCCGACTCGATTCATTTTCGCAGGCGCGCGAGTCGAGACCTATAGGCCCAACTGTTTCCGATGCCCGACGCCTACATCCGATTTCACCCCTCTCACCTCCCGTCTCTCCCTCCACGAAGGTTGATGATCATTCTGTCAATACTGCATCATCTGCAAACACTACTGTGCAGGATCCTATCCTATATCCCTCGCAGGATGCTGTTCGTTCACCTCAGCAGCAACCGTTGTTTGCACAGGACGACAACATCGACAAAATTGTAGATAAGCACATAAATCTACGATCGACATTCTTTGAGGATAAGAATACGAGTCCACCGGAGCGCGAGGATTACGAATTACTTCTGCACTTCAAGGCTCAGGTAATGAAGAAGTACCAACAGGATCCGAGGGCGTGGCTCAAACGCGAACGTGAATTATTGATTGCTGACCGACGAGCCGTGGCTCGCAACAACCAGTTTAAGCTTCAGCCGAAGCCAATCCTTCCAGCGAAGCCTCCTCAAATTCGGAAGGAGACTCAGCGTGCAAGGACGGCTAAGCCAGCCAAGGTTGTGAAAGCAACGCAGTCCAGTACAACCCCTCGCCCAATTAGATCATATCCAACCTCAAATTTGGGTCAAGCTTCCGCTCGCCTACCGAGTGTGACGCCTGATCCCGCACCACGCCGTGCCGTTGCACCAAACAGGGAGGATAAGGACTTTAACTCGATTACCGACTACTGCCCGCCTCTGGATACGCTCCCGGAACGGTGTAATAGTCTCAAAGTGGACTGGAAGGGAACACCAATTGACTTGAGCAACGACCCACATCGTGACCATCTGCATCCTGACGAAATCACGCTCGCCGCTAATCTGCGGCTTGATTGTGCTACATACCTGACAAGCAAGCGACGGATGTTTGTCCGTCGTCTAGAATGCCTTCGGATGGGAAAGGAGTTCCGCAAGACGGATGCCCAGCAGGCCTGCAAAATAGACGTCAACAAGGCCTCAAAGCTATGGATGGCCTTTGAAAAGGTCGGCTGGCTCGAGAAGAGATGGATGGCGGACTACGTGTAACCGATCAACGAATTTTCGAACTAGGATCCATCAGGCATGGATCGATATCAGCGAGGAGTGCGTTTGCTCCACTTGCCACGTTGTGGTGTTCTTCGAGAGTTAGATATTTAATGATTTGTGCATATTGGTTTTCGGTTAGGCTTGAATTGCCTGGTTATAGGCGGTTGCATCACGACCATCGGACTGGTCCCAGAGATACACATTTTCCTTTTGTCCACTCGGTTTTACTTGTGTCACAAGACACCCATTGATCAATGGTATCACATCACGAAAGAGAGACTCGGTTTTCATTGATACACAGCATAACGGGATTGCAATGATACCCGGAGTGAGCAGGTTCATACCCCTATGGTTACCCCCACTCCATACATGTTTCTTATTCGGTTTACACGAAGTCGGAAGGTCGGTTGGGTCTATCGGTTCGGTCGGTTAATTGGTTGGTATTTGGACAGACTGGGCTTTCCCCCCCATTGAATACCTTTGCATTACGTCTGGCGTTGTATTGGCCTGGCAGGGTGGGATAGGCCTTGATTTTAGGTTCGTCTACAGAATGAGACTCCTAGCGGGGAAGCGACTCGATGCGAGGAGTCGACCGCAGCGGCATGTGACAGGTAATACCACAGCGACGCTGGAGATACCGACCGTGTGGCCGTTTCTAAGGCGCTGGGAAGAATCTCTCTTCCGCGTGGTATTTCCACGTCCTATATCTCCGGATAGCTCGCCTATCGCATCAGCGCCGAATTTGGTAGTCAATTCCCAATCGCAGATTTACACTTTGATCTTACCGTACTACATCGTTATAACTAGGCACTATGTGATATTTTCGTGATTTGAAACCCACCGGTAGAATACAAGACTCATACTTTTAGGGTACGCCGTTTACCGCGCGACACGAATACTCGCTCAAACGGGCGAGGTCGAATCTACGTTATCCACGTTATTTACGTTCCGGCCCTATGGTACGCGCTACGAAGCTACAATCCCCGCCCCTGTTCGCTTGCCTTTAACCTAGCGTCGTTGGTGTGCCGCCTTGCCGTTTACCGGATCAGCACCGGCGAAGCGGGATTGGAACGTAGATCTTTTTAGTTTTTGCTTTTTTTTTTAAAAAAAAAAAGAAAAAAAAAGAAAAAAGAAAACTGGGTTTGGTGATGCTACATGGTCTTTTTTTTTTTGTTACCTGTGACACCTATCTCCGATATTAACCTTGTGAAATACCTGCCTTACTTGCATATAGTAACTGTGTGAGTTTATTTATGTAGAATGGTATATACGGGAGACGATAATATAAACTACATGAATCGAATCTCGGTTCGATATCGTACGCCATCTGATCTCTGATTCCGGTTTCCGCTGCAGTGTGAGGTCAGCCTACAGCTGCGTGGGCTGGGTTACAATGTTGCTTGGGTAGTTACGTATCGCAACTAGGTGCGTGGAGCATGGAGGGTACTAAAGGGTAAGGGTACAAGGTTATCGGTACCCGTTCCTGTACCGGTTCAGGGTTGGGTAACGCAATGCAAACACGCAGCACAGCACAGCACAGCACAGCACAGCACATTAGTAGGTACAATACATAGGTACGTACGTGGATCTTTTGGGCGACCCGGGGCCCCGCAAATGCGCTGCCGCGTCGCATCGTGGTCCGCCCTGGCCGGACATGGTTTAGTGGCATTTGGGCGCTGACGGGACATGGATAATCCTATTCTATTAGATTGCTTTCGGAAGCACTTGTTTAGGAGGTAAATAGTTTATTTTATTAGTTGTAGTTCAACGGTTAAGATTGCTGACGATTACTTAGGTAGGTAGTTAGGTACCTGGGCTAGGTATCTTCCTATTAGTTGTCTAGAAACTCTGACAGCATCTAATGGGGTAGGGATTATTTTATTTTATTCTATTTAATTATTTGTTTGCCGGAGAGCAAAAAGAAGGGGGGTAAGAAGGAAAGCAGTTTGTCATTTCAAGATAGTACAACGAACGCCGGATCCCTGCAGAATTGGGTAATAGACCACAGCAAGATATAGCTCAACGATATAAGACCCCGTTCGTGCTGGAAAGGCGAATTGATAGGACGGTCCGAGTAAAAATAGGCCGCATGTGGGCTTTGTTCGGACGCCTGCGGTTCCCAGGCGGAACAATAAATAGGTAGTAAGATGCCATGACATCAGCGAGCTACGTACGTATTATATAGGTAGGTAGGTATGCACCTATGTTATCTACGCCTCGCTATTGCGTCGCAGCCGGCCAGCCAGCCAGCCAGCAGCAGATCGGATCTGCGCAAGCGCAATGTAGCCAAGGACGCGGGTTTAGATAAGCTCGATGCGACGGCACGGTACCTCTTGCATGGCTTGGCGGGTTTGGATGCATTAGTAGGTACGTTTGATTAAAAGCACGTTGCGAAGGGGTAAATGCCTACGTTAGGTACCTAGCTATAAAGGATTTAAACGAGTACCTAGATGTTTAGATGCTTTTATGGTTTCGGGTTCGATTGGGAAAGGAGTAACTATATAATAAATCTTGGGTTAACTAGGTACCTGTTATTCCAACTTGATATAGTTGTACCACGGGCGTCGTTTTAGGGGGGTTGGCGTTGCATACGCCGGAATAGCTTCAATGGCTGACTTATTTAATTAGTTAATTTCGTATTCTCATCGTACCGGCGTAATTAATATACAGTTCAATTTTTAAACACCATAACCCCGACCAAAATTTCTTTTCCTAATGACAACCCTTGTTTATTCTCCAGCTGCAAGTGTGTATCCGCCGTCTACCGCGACCGTTTGGCCGTTCAAGTACTGGTTCGCGGCGAAGAATAGCACCGCCTGCGCCATATCGTCGTCCTTGCCGGGGCGACCTGCCGGCACCTTGCTCTCGTACTTTTCCTTCTCGATATGGCTCTTCTGCTCTTCGTTGCTACCATCGGTGGTCACTACGGCATCTAGTTAGCTCTGGTATCCTAAGCAAGCATCGTGGGTGAAGCTATAGGGTCCCCTTTCGTGGTATCTGCATCAGGTATGTGCATAGAGACCACGGAGCAATTGAGAGATAAGAAATGAGATGATCAAGTATGCGGCGAGGGAGTTACTTACTTTCGCTGGGGAAAACGCCCGGCGCAATCGAATTGATACGAATCTTCAGCTTGTTGGCGGCTACCTCGGAGGCCAACATCCTAGTCAAATGAGCGGCAGCACCCTTGGACGCATTATACGCGAAGTGATGCTGGGCCGTCTTAACCAAGCCGCTGATAGACGAGATGTTGATAACGGTGCCAGACCAGCCGGGGAATCTCTTTGCCGACTTTTCCAGCAGCGGCAAGAACGCCGTCGTCGCGAAGAAGACCTGCGCAACGTTGGTCCTGTACACATCGGTCCAGTCCTCTACCGTCGACTTCTCGTTGTCGAATAGGTTTTTCTTCATCTCCGCCGCCGAGTCCGCTTCTGTCTGCATCGTAGCGCCGCTGATACCCGCGTTGTTGACCAGGATGCACAGGCACTCCTCGCGGGACGAGATCTCCTTGACTAGGTTCGCGATCTGCGCCTTGTCCGTCACGTCGCACGCGATGGGCACAATGGAGTCCTCGCCTTGCGAGTACAGCTCAGCAACGCGGTCTAGTTTCTCCTTGGTTCGTCCTGTGATGTACACCTTGGCGCCGTTGGCCACGAGCGCCTGTGTCGCCATCAGCCCGATTCCCGAGCCTCCGCCCGTCACGAGCGCCACGTGCCCCTTGAGGTCGAAGAGCTTGTCGCGGGTAAAGGGCTCGTTGCGGCTATTAGACGCCATCCTGACCGTCTGAAGTGGATTTATCAACCTAGAAAATTGCGGCTGTGGCGATTGGAAGCAGATTGATGATGTTGCACGAAGCGCTGGTGAATGACCGAGTAAAGCACCGGCTCGAAGAACGATGCCGGCCAGCGGCTTCTTATGGTGGGAGAGGCCTCGGACAACTGGTAAGATCATGACGTCTCGGTGTTTTCATCGAAACCCAAGAGCGCATTTTGGTGCGGAGCGGACGGGGGTGGCCGATTCTTGTATTGGCGCGAGAATCTAGATCGATGCCTTGCTGAATAGCGAACGCAGCCCGCCGTGAACAAGTCATGACGAAATCCAACGTTTCTCTCGGTTCGTTGTTTACATCATTGTGGAGAGCTTCCCCGGAGCTTCTCACGGCGCGGTTTGATTGGCTGAATACCTCCTTGATACTGGGTATGAGGGTAACTATGTATATTCATGGTCATTATGTACCTGTTATATTGTCCTTTCCTCTTATCAGATAGTGTGTTTCTGAAGCATGCATTTGTTCGTCAATAAGTAATAAAATTTATTCTCAATGTTTTGTCTAAGAAGATGGATAATGTCATAGCGTAGACGAAGTTACAAGGTGGTAAGTACTTCCGAGATAGGTAGATGAACCAATGAGGATGCGTACCTAAGCTATATTAACGTCTAACCTAGGGTAGGTAGTTACGATCCGGCTAAAGTTCGGATTATTGTCTCTAAAGAACCTCATATAAGTCGAGTAACTACTATAATTTATATACATTTGGTGAATTGCAAAAGGATGTTAATGCAATCGAAGATAATAATTGCTACGTTTACCATATGTGTACCCGTGATATGAATGTAACTTTTTCGGCCTGTAGTTAATCAATCTTTGTTCATTATGTACCTAGAGTAACTATTGAAGATGATGGGGAGTTCTTACAAATATTGAAGAAAGTAAGTAGTATGGAAAAATGGCGGAAAAGGATGAACGTGAACTTGACTCGAATGGGCATCCTCAAAAAATAGTCACGTTGACTAGAGGGGTTACAAAGCCTACGAACCGCTTGACGGAGACGCTAAGCGATGTTTTCCCTTTAAGCCAAGTCAAGGCGACGAAGTTCAATTTCATGGAACTATTCGCATTTTCTAGTTACGAAAAAGAACCTCTTAACTCGACCGGAAACCATCCGGAGCTTGGCAAACTTACGGGGCGAGCGGATATTGACTTGGAGACGGGGGACTAGATATAAAGGGAAGCGTACCAAGCGGGGAGACACCGAAGTTGAAATGCAATCAGAGGATTGGGCCCAGGAACCCGAATATGCTTTCACTCCGGCGACTGAGCTTCCTCCACCTGCATGACGATTGAAACGCCGAGCTGAAATTTCAAGTACAGCCCGATATTTGTAAACGAGTACTGCGTAGGAGTTTTCTTACGTCGATCAGTCGCAAGCCTTCATTCCTACTTGGCCCAGCCACGGAAAGTCTCAAAAAGCATCGTTTTACCCTCGAGTTGCTACTTGAATTTAGCTAACCACTGAATAGCAAAGTTGCTTCGGTCCAAGGAACCTGATAAGTCAAAGCGAACTTCAAGAGATTTATTTAAGTTTGCTCTTGATTTTATACCACTAACTTCGTTATATAGTAAGCAGGCAGTTGAATGGCAACCGGTTAATACAAGCAAATACGAATTTCCGAGAAATATTTCTTCAATATCGTGTAATAATTTAATGTAACGAAATGCGAATATAAGTACCTTGGTAGATACCTAGCTAAAGGTAGTTGAGTTGAGGTCAGTGGCTTTGCTTCACAGTTTAGTATGACGTCACTTGCGTTTGCACCAAAGAATGACGTCAGCACCTACTAAGAAGTACAGCGATAGAATAAATAATAATAAAAGAAGTTGAATCCTAGCTAGAGCTTCGGCATCTCTTTAACTACCTACCCACTGCTACATCTTTTCCGCCCTAGGCATATAGAACCCCACAAGAAAGACGTTAGCATTCATCATTTCGAAATTTATAAATATATTCATAAAGATACCACACAAAGCGCAAAGAGTATCAAATACCTAATTACCTATATTTGATATCATAATGGCTTCTCACGGCAACCCTACCAACGGCCTCCAGAAAGAAGCGCAGCTTCAATCATCAGCAGCATCGGGGGCCGGGAAGAGCACCATTACCACCGACGGCTCCGTGGTAACTTCCACCGACCCAACCACCAACCCGTCCGCCGGCGTCGGCCAGAAGCTCAAAGGTGACGTCAGCGGCGCCATTCACGGGAGCATCGGAAGCATGCAAGCCGCTACCGGCTCTCTGCTAAGAAACAACGACATGGAGGAAAAGGGCAGGACCAAGATGCAAGAGGAGGACGAGAGGCTAGGCGCGAAGCGAGGCGTCATGCCCGTCGGCTCAGGACAGAGGCACACTAAAGGGGACGTTTAAACTTTTACCACCTATCTATCTATCTATCATAGGTACCTACCTTGTTGATGCTGCAATTTGGATAACTCTGTAAAATATACATACAATATTAATAATACCGATAGACAGGGATGGTTGAATCATAAAAAATATAATTCTTCTGATATTCAAGTTTGTCACAGGTTGCATAATGCGTATCTCATTTCCGAATTCAATATGTCCTTAGGGACCTACTTTTGGTAATCAAAGATTGTCTCGAGTTGTAGCAATCCACTAGTTAAATAATCTCGATGGTTCTTGTTCAAGTCAAGAGGTTCTTTTTCATAGCTTGCAAAGGTGAATAACTCGTCAACTTTAGATTTTGTAATCTTAACTCGACTCAAAGGAAAACCCTCGTTTTCTGCCTATACCAGGCATATCTTGGGCCTTTTAACCCTTCTAATCGTTGTGGTCATCTTCAAAAGTTGTCTAATACCTAGAATGAATCCATTTAGTAACCCTATTTTGTTATTAATAGGTGTAATAATATGAAATTGGCGATGGGGAGCATAAACAGCAACGGGGCATTGAACGAGAACGGCGACAATACGTACTACAATATGTTGGTAGATACACAAGTACTTAGGTACAGCTTTAGAGCATAGGTCTAATGTCAATAGGGATGTCAAATTGCCGAGAAGAATATAAAGACAGCAGAGATATTCATACCCATGATGAACCGAGAGCTGTTTTTAAAGATATAAAGTACAAAAGTCAAATTCAGCCAGCCAGCTGATTTGGGGAATGTTTAAATGTCTAAATTCCTTGCGGTGCTTTGTTAGCCAGGAAACGCCCGTTCCTTCTGTTAAGCCCGTTACCAGGCAAGCGAGCTACACTCGATCGCACTTGCTTGCTGTAAACTAAGTAGATAGGTTCATGTACCTAAGAAGGTACGTCCTATATGTAGGTGGGCATATATCAACTCTTAGAAGATACCCGGTACGTACCCAATGTACACTACCTACATAGTACCTTCCTGCTTTACTCGTATTACATTACATTTAAATACATGCAGGTACGGTACTAAGGTATATTAGTATGTACCAATAGACCTGCCTCAAGTGGTCGTAGATACTGGGGAAACCGTGATCTTATTATGGGCTTAGATATGTAGGTACCTAGACAAAAAAAAAAAGAAAAAGAAAGAAAAAGAGTAAAAAAGATTATGATGCTCATGTTTTATTTCTATAACTCCATAGTAAGTAAGCATTACACGGTAGTAGATGCAGTCAGAATCACAGCAACACCAAGACGTAAGTTAATAGAATTATGTGGGAACGAGGAAGCTAGGAAGATGAGTAAAGTGTTTACTAGAGAGCCTTAATACATGTAGGTACGTATGTATGTCAGGTAAGTAAGTGCCTAGGTATGTAGGCTATTTAACAGTGGCAACTGCCATGTAGGCACATGCTGGAAAGTTCCGGTAGAACCATGGTACCTAAACTTATATACCTAATTATATACATATCCATCCATCAAGCCAAGGCGGACTATTGGCGTAGTCGCCTGAAGTACAATCCTAATGTTCTGTGGGTTGGTGGTTTAGATGGGCTGACTTCACCTGGCCAGTGAAGTTCGGCGTAAGTCACTCCACCTCGCTGCGGGACAGATGATAGAATGTATGAATGGAAAGATGTTGGTTCGAATCCAGCCCTTGGCAAAATATTTTTTCTTTTTTCTTTTTCTCTCCTCCTTTTCCAATTTGCCAACTCTATTGCCACGTCCCTCCAATGTAAGCGCAAGTTGGCTAGCTAATTTTTATTTGCTATTTTGAAGGCGGTCGAAAAGCCTTCTCCTCGACACGACCCGTAAATATATATGGCTTGAATGTCTATCTATCTATCTATTTACATTTGACGATGACATCTTTACTCGTTCATCTTAAATATATTGGAGCGACTTAATTACCGTTGTGTCTTCTTACCAGCTATTACTCGTGGAATGATATTTATGGCACCTAGAAACGTAGCTTCAATGTTTATATGATTAAGAAACTTATAACTATTTATTGCCTGAGTCAATAGCATCGTGACGTTGTACAGACTTTTCTATTCTAGCCTCTATTATAGAAATGACAGGGGATCAGTGCTTTGGGTATAGAGGATATATAGGGGTGTATGGAGTAGGTTATATTATAGGTATATAAGTGACGCTCTGCACCGTCGCTGCTTCCTGGGCCAAGTGTTCGTTATTAGCCGAATATATTTGTTGGAATGTGTGTGGCTGGTATACAGGGATATAATACGCCCCACATCCGTGACCTTATATATCGTAGATATGCCCATCTATTCTCTAAGATAGACTTGACAATACAAGTAACTTACCTCATACATGCGTTCTATTTCAACAATATTAATCTATCTATCGCCTAGTGCTATCTCACTCTTTGCACAGCCTAAAGCTACTACTCTTCCCAAGGTACTGACTGAACAACGAAGTTATTTTCTCGTTCCTTCGTCAGCCTCCGTACTTGCTGGGTGTCGGGTAGAATAGATACTCCATGTAGGAACGTTAAATATGTTGTCGGTAAATATAGCTAAGAGATAGGTGGTGTAGGTAGGGAGTAAATATCAAGGTATACTAGGGATATAAGAGGTTCAGGTTATTATCAGGAGAATGAGTGGGGACAACTCAGGAAAGGGTGAATAGCCCTACAATTGTAGATATATAAACGGTGCGCAGCGCCTTAGCTGCTGGTTGGAAGGTACCTAAGCGTTATTACTCTAAATACATTCATACAGCTACTCACCGCAGCTTCTCAACTACCTATCACTCTATGATTAGCCTCCCTCAAGGGTAGGTGCTCTCTAGAAGTTATACCGAGATAGATATCAGATCCCCGAGTAAAAGCATGAGACTGACTGACTCTATGGGATGAATAGAGATATTTCGGGAGATAGGTTAGCTCGTATTCTGCTATTTTAAGGTATACATATGACCTTATAGCAGGTACCTAGGCGTCTACAATGAGTGTGTCAGCAACAAATCAAAGTTAGACCTTATAATAGAGGTATGTAGATTAAATAAGGTAACTTGGTAAGGTATATCTCCTCTGGCTCACGTTGACAGGTGCTAACAGTTTTGGCCTCAAGGGGTTTTACGATGGCTTTTCTATGTTGTCCTGCTCATTCCGCCTGGTATAATAGACTCTCTATTTAATAAGAAATTATTTCCTACTCGGTTTTCCTTCAATATAACACTCCCACCGCAGAACTGGCCATCGGCATGCATGATGCTATCTAGACAATGTGGGGATTACCTCATATGGCATGATCCCTGCTATAATCGTAGCATTTAATGTGAAATTCCCACCAATGGAAGGATAAATCGACATGGACAAATAAGAATAAATTCAAACTCTCGTATCCCGCCTTCCGGCTATTCGATTAGAAATAACCCGGTTCCCGAGTAACTGGTATCTAGATCCGGCTCTCTCGGGATGTTGGACTGGAATCCTCCCAGGGTCTATTTCTTGGGCTCCTCGGCGCCGTGGCTGCTACGGTCTAGTTTCTCACCGAAATGGGGTTCCGGCTTCTTCGTGCGGAGCAAGTCCTCGATTTATATTAATCGCTGAAAGGCATGCCAACTCATTTGGCTGTACACATAACCTTCTGAGATGACGCCTCTTGTGCGAACGGTGTATAACGCCTGCGGGCTGTTTCTTTCGGGGCTCTTGCTTTTAGGATATCCTCCAGCCATAGAAGCGGGTGTTGTTAGAAGGCTTCCTAATGACCATCAGAGTGCGTCGGAAAGTCGTGAGCGCGTTAGCATTAATGATGGCTGGCGCTTTTCGCGCTTCGCGTCGAATCCGGATTCGCTATCGTACAACACACTAAAGGAATGGATTCTTCCTTCTGGAAATGATTTCATTGTCAACGGTGCCAAACATGAGCGCCCCCAGAAAGCTGCTCCAGGAAGCAATGTCAAATACGTCCAAGCATCTTTCGACGATGACGATTGGGAGACTGTGAACGTTCCGCACGATTGGGCTATCAAAGGCCCTTTCCACGCCCCTGGGATTCCGAACAGTATGGGTGCCTTGCCCATCAACGGCGTGGGATGGTATCGTCGCAACCTAACATTATCGTCAGCCGACATCGATAAGTCAATCTTCTTAGACATTGACGGCGCGATGTCCAACTCCGCGGTATGGGTTAATGGTCAACTTATTGGTGGATGGCCTTACGGATACAATTCTTTTCGCTTAGATCTTACTCCGTACGTGAAAGCCGGGGAGAACCTCTTGGCGATCCGGATCGACAACCCCCTGAATTTCTCACGCTGGTACCCAGGCGCTGGTCTCTACCGCAATATCTGGCTCGTAAAGGTTGACCGGATTCATATCGGCCAATACGGCACGTATATTACAACCCCAGTCGTCTCCGCGGAATCGGCCGAGGTGGGCCTGATTGTCGAAATTGAGAACAAGGGAAACTCGAGTCATGAGGTGGAGGTAACAACAGACGTATACGTTCTTGATGCCGATACTGGGAAAGCCGGAGCGGAAGTAGTCGCTTCCTTTCATCGGTCAACAGCAATCGTAGAAGCCAACGGCAAGAAGTCTGCAAATGCTTCGGTGAAAATAGCAAATCCACGACTTTGGGGACCTAGGCCAGAACAAGAGCCCAACTTGTACGTTGCTGTGACGAAGCTTCTTTCCAATGGAACTGTTATCGACACCTACGAGACAAACTTTGGTATTCGCTCTGTTACATATGACGGCAACACGGGGATCCTCGTCAATGGAAAGAGGGTCTACGTCCAGGGTACCAACAACCACCACGATCACGGCTCGATCGGCGCGGCATTTCACCTCAGGGCAGCGGAGCGCCAACTGGAATTGCTGCAGGAGATGGGTTGCAATGCGCTCCGGATGTCTCATAACCCACCCGCCCCCGAGTTAATGGACTTGGCGGATAGGTACGGGTTTCTAGTTCTAGATGAGATCTTTGACGTCTGGAAGGAACAGAAAATTCAGGACGATTACCATGTCTATTTTGAAGAATGGCACGAGCCGGATGTCCGCAACTTCATCCGACGCGATCGCAATCGTAAGTACCACCGACGTAAAACTCCTCGAGTCTCTACTCGTTTAGCAAACGCTCAACGTTTACTGGGGGGTCTAAAACCGACGGGACTACGATGTTTTCCCAGCGATAATACCTAGAGAAAACGTGTGATAGATTCGCTAACTCTTTTTTCCAGACCCATCAGTCATAGCCTGGAGCTACGGCAACGAAATCGTGGAACAATCAAACCCATCCGGCGGCGCAACAGCACGCGAACTCCACAGCATCATGAAAGAGGAAGATCCAACGCGACAAATCAGCGCCGGTATCAACAACGCCAAGGCAGGTAGCGAGTTTTCCAACGCTGTTGACATCCCCGGAATGAACTACCAGGGCGAAGGCCGCGGGACGTCCTTCGACTCGGCGTTCCCGAGCTACCATTCAACGTACCCCGAGAAAGTCCTCTGGAGCACTGAGAGCTCGTCCGGCGTTAGCTCCCGCGGCACGTACATTTTCCCGGTGACGAGCGCCAATAGCACGACTGTGGGTAGCAGCGCGGGTGAGGATACCAAGGCACTGTACGTCAGCGCGTATGAGCTGTACGCCGTCTCTTGGGGTTCGTCGCCGGACAAGGTGTTTGGGATGCAAGATCGATTCCCCTACGTTGCGGGCGAGTTTGTTTGGACTGGGTGGGACTATTTGGGAGAGCCGTCGCCGTTTGATACCAGGGCTAGAAGCTCTTACTTTGGGATTATCGACCTTGCTGGTTTTAAGAAGGACCGCTTCTTCTTGTACCAAGCGCGGTGGCGACCTGATTTGGTATGTGAGATGTATTCCTATTTAAAGCGCAAGTTTCCTTTTCTGATGCGTTTGCTAATTGCTGGACAGTATGTAAAACATCTTCCCAAATACCACGTAGTAGCGAAAACACGACCTACCCCTAATATACCCTCCTAGATTGAATACTTACTAACATGCTCCCAGCCCCATGGCACACATCCTCCCCCACTGGACATGGCCCAACCGCGTCGGCGAAGTAACCCCCGTCCACGTATTTTCCAGTGCCGACGAAGCCGAGCTCTTCGTCAACGGGAAGTCCGCAGGGAAGCTAATAAGGGAGCCCTCGAACTACCGCTTCCGATGGGATAAAGTCACCTACGCGCCGGGCGAGTTATACGTCGTGACGTATAAAGACGGCGCCAAATGGGCCGAGGACACGGTAAAGACGGCCAGCGAGCCCGCAAAATTGAATATCACGGCGGACCGCACTACGATCAGCGCGGATGGTCGTGACTTGTCGTTTATCACGGTCGCGGTAACCGACGAGAGCGGGACGACTGTGCCTGAGGCTGCTAACGCTATCACGTTTTCCATCTCGGGCCCTGCGGAGATTCTGTCGACGGATAATGGTAATCCTGCGGACTTCACTGCGTTTCCGAGCTTGACGCGGAATGCTTTTAGCGGACTCGCTCTAGCTGTTGTGCGGTCTGAGGCGGGAGGGCCTGGGGATATTACCGTTCGCGCGGAGGCGGAGGGGCTCAAGGGAGCGGAGATAGTGCTGAAGGCCGCTTAGAGGGGGAAAGGACTAATGCGGCTTGGAATATAGCCCTAGCTTAACGAATATAATTGATTTTATATGCTATTTATATTTACTAAACCCGAAGATACGGCGAGGTGCTTAGGTATGATGTTTATTCTTCAGCAGTAAAGCCTCGTAGCCGGATCTAATCCTTCACGAAGCCCTTAGCACAAGCTTTAACACTCTCTTCTAGTGTAGTCCAACGATCCTGTCCCAAACCGCGAAGCAGCTCCAACGCCCTTTCATTCGGTACTTCCGTCTGGTCCCAACCGTTATCCTCCAAGACCGGTACGTCCTTCTGGGGATACAGCTCCTTCAGGATCTGCGCAATCCTCGGCCAGCTATACCGGTCGCTCCAGGGATACAACCTCTCCCTGTCTACCCCGGGAGTCATTAGCGCGGCTGCGTAGAGCAAGCCGGTGTCGCGCGTGTCGGAAACCCATTGTGGTGGTAGTTGAGTTAGGACTTCTAGTCCCTTGCCTTCGTAGAGCGACTTCACCATGCCGCACGTGCTTGTGATGCCTTGATGTTCAGGGTCTAGACATTCGCCGATAACGGTCTCGGGGAGAATCGAATTGAACGTGTAAGAAGGGTTTTCCTTCTTCACCCACTCCCAGATGCGTTGCTCCAGTAACGCTTTGAAAGCCATGTACGGTCGGATCCCCTTCTCTTCCGGAGTAGCGTCGCTCCGGACTATTCGTATAGCGTCGTCGTTATACGTCCATTCCGTCAGTTTGGTCTTTTTCGTCTGATCGGGGGTAAAAGTCGCCCATGCGCTGCTCGTGTAAATGTACGCCTTAACGGTCGGCTCGTTCTTGGCCGCCTGCAGGAGCGCTTCGTTCCACGGGACTTCCTCTTCGAGGGCCTTGTCGATATCAGAAACCATCAGGCCGACGCCACCAGCTACGGCCACGACCGCGGCGACACCTTTTACAGCGGCATCCCATGCCCCAGGAGCACCGAAGTTCGATACCTGCGCGATCTCGAATTTATTTGAAGGGTGGCGTGATGCGAACAGCGGCTCCATCCACGTGCACCTGGAGGGATCGCGAACGGTACCCCGGACATTATAACCGACTTCTAGCAGGCGATCGACGGCGTGAGAAGCAATGAGGCCATTAGCACCGGTAACGAGGACGGTGGAACCCAGAGGAACAGTTGGGTTGGCGATGGAGAATGTAGGTTTAGACATTTTGGTATTATGTTTAAATGGAAAGGAAGTTGGCCAAGGCACAACGGACTTGTACTATGTATGTATGCGTCTCACGACGTAGGTTTTAGGGGTTTATTGGTTGGTCCCTCCTTACCCCTACCGGTGGAGTGTAGCATTTCCACACGCACACACACACACCCCGTAAGCATCCAGCATCCATCTCCCGAGAAGGCGTCTCGCGTGGTTATCCATCATTTCACGGCATTTCTAAGCACCCCAAGTTTACAAACACCACCTGGTTATATAGTATTATCTACCTATTTTATTGACTACCTACCTACATGTATACTTGACTATCAAGGTACCCGTCTTTAAGATCAGGTAGGCAACCCATTTCCAAGAGGCGTATTATAGATCTGGGTCCCTAGGACGAGTGGAGCTGTCGACGAGCTAGAGAAACCGATGCCCAGCTTTGATTTCTCGGTATTCCGAGATGCCGCAGCATTCGTAATCAGAACCACCACCAGTTATCTGCACGATCGCAGCGCACTCCCCGTCGGACATCCATTGCCCGAGAAACCAAGTAGCGGGCTTATAGAGGCTTGTGTTATCATGTGCGATCGTGTGTGTAATTATCTGATATACCTACTGATCGATGCGATTGGAAGATGTTGGTTTACTTCCCACGTTGATTCCCGTCCTAGCGCCCTCGTAGACTCGATGCAAGACTACTATAGTATTTCCGTGACAAGTCGCATTATGTCCGTATCCTGGTTCCTTGGACGGGCCGAGTAACTAAGAGGGGATTTGATATCGGGCTCAGTTGGTCCCGGCTAGGTTAGGCGCTTATAAAGCTTCGATTCGCCCCATCGTAGCTACAATAACGCGGTTAATACTAGTATAATTCATCCACTCGTTATTCGTAGACCAGGTAACATCAATTGTTAAAGATATCATGATTACATGTTTTATATGAAAGGTGAAGTAAAATAACTATAATAACATGATCGCTATATCCAAGACCCAACTCCACCGTGAAATCTGCTCCTTTCAACCTAGACACTAAACAATAATAAATATCCCGTTTGGCTGAACAGGACCCCTGAATAAACAAAGATAGTAAGGTAGCTAGCCCTCTACCAAATTAGGCAACTACCTACCTGTTTTTAGCGTTTAGCGACCCTAATCAAAAGAGACCCGATCCCGCTTCCGGCACCCCATTCCCGATGCGCGGCCTGGATATCCTCCAAATCCCAAATCTTCCTAATTGGCACCGTAATAGTCCCATCCTCGATCATATTCAACAAGGCCGTGACGTCGGGCTTATACGTAGGCGAATCACGGGAGAGTCCGTAGAAGGTAGTCCGTTTGTCATTTAGCGGATTCAGGCCCCGCGCAAACAACTTCACGATGTGGCACGTCGGGTTCCTAGACCCTCCGTCCAGCGTCCTCTTGTTGTTTCCGTAGGCCACGAGGATCCCGCCCGGTGCGAGGATGGAGAAGCTTTCGTCGAAACTCTCGAAGCCGAGAGGGTCGAAGACGGCGTGCGCCCCGCCGATTTCTTTCATCTTGTCTATCCACTTTTTGTCCGTGTAGACGAACGGCGTGGCGCCGTAAGGGCGGATGGCGTCGTGGTTGCGCTGACTAGCCGTGCCGTACACTTCGGCGCCCTTTAACTTGCATAGGATCATGAGCGCCGTGCCGACAGACCCGCTAATGCCGTGGATGAAGACTCTTTGACCCGCCGAAACGTTTGCCTTGTGCGTCACCATTCCGTACGCCGTGTTCCAGTCGCACGGTAAGGCCGTCGCTTGCTGGTGGTCGACACCATCAGGGACTTTAATGCAGTACTTCTCGGGTTGGTTAACGAGCTCCGCTTCAGCGTCGTATTTTGTTAGGACGGCAACAACGTCGCCAGGCTTGAAGGCCGTGCAACCCTCGCCGTTGGCGCGAACGGTCCCGACCAAACTGTACCCAGGCGTCAAGGGTGGCTTCTTCTGCAGAGGGTAAATGCCCTTTCGCATGTTGATGTCGGCACCGCTAAACCCCACGTATTCGACTTCTATTTGGACGTGGCCTGCTGGTGGGGGCGGACAGACGGCGTCTACCACCTTGACAACGTCGACGTCGCCAAACTCGGAAATGACAACTTTGCGTATGGATGTCATGTTTTCTTACGAGACGCTCCAAGTTACCGAGAATGAGACGATAAAAATAGGTATCTATGTAATAAACGTCCGTATATTTAACTTATTAGTCGGCTATTTGCGTATCTCATGCGCAGGACTCGGATGTTTGTGAATATTCGATTGATTAATGACATATTGAACAGGAGTCGACGAATCAACAAGTATAGGTAGGTATTTATACAAACATCATAAAAAACAAGTCGCCTCCTAACGGGCAATTTTAAAAATTAAAAAATCCCTAATCCATCATGGGATTTCGCGGTTCGCATACCTGCGCCACGGCTGAATAGCGACCGCAGACAAGCAACAATCCGGCCGTCTTGGCATAAGACAGCCACAGGAATACGGCCTCCAGTCGGGGGTTCACGATCAAAATAGTAAAAAAGCGGATCAGCACCTGGCCGTCGGCGCAAAATCCTCCCACCGGAAGATTGTTAATGCGCGTTTTCTTGAGGAGAAGGATCGAGGGAATGGAATCGGTCGCGAAATCAGTCTATGCTAGGTTAGGAAGGTTATCGTTTTCGTCGGCTTTTTGGCTCGAAAATGTGTTTCGTCGCGCTGGCGCAGCATCGTTGTTTAGTTAGACGTCATGCGATTTATTTGATATTTTGAGTAATTATCGCGTCCGTACGGAGAAAACCGTTTAAAAGGATTTAATGTTGAGAATAGGGGCTAAAATCTACCCGTCAAGATGCGCCCTGACTTTCCTCGCTCCCTTGCTTCAAAATAGACTCCATGACTTTAGAACCTGCGGCCGTGTCGATGAACTTGACCATTCGCGATATATTCTTGCCGTCTTCCGTGAAATCCACGTACCAGCAAATTTCCAAGACGACGGGATCGCGGCCGATGACTTTTGCCGTGTGTTCAACGTGTGCGCTCCCCTTCCGCTTCACGGGATCGATAACGATCTCCAAGATGCTGGCTGTAGACTCTTCTAATACTGCAAACTCCAACGCCATTCGCGCTTCGTACTCGACGTTCGTTTCTACCGCCTTGATGGAGGGGTAAGACTCGGCGTAGGCGGCGGGCTTTAGATAACGCAGGCAGTCTGGGGTCAGCACCGCGGAGATGAGAGAGACATCTTTGGTTTGAGCTGCGAGGGTGCTATTCTCAAAGTATTTCGTCAGTGTGGATTCCATGACCGCTCGGAGATCTTCTATGGACGACGCCATATTGAAAATTGTTTTCGATGTTTTCGACGAGAAACGTTCAACGAGTCGGGGTTATAAACGAATAGCTGTCGAATTTAGTGTAGGCTTTTATTTAGTTTATTGTTCCATCCCTTGCAAAGTAGGGAGGTAGATGTATTTCAGCAGCATCCATTGTTTCTGTGTTACTTGAATCCCATTTCTCACCCCGCATTTTATCTGATCAACCCCCAAGTCGCATACATAGTAAGCACACTCCTTTCCTTTCCCTTACGTCGTGGCTGTAACGATTGTGTAATAATTGTCTCCGTCGCAATCTCTCCTCACCTTTGCCTACAAGAAACTGAGCAATCAAAGCCTGGAATAATGCCTCCATTGTCTCAACTTTTAACCATCTGGTATGAGTAGTCCTGTCCATGCTATTCACGTCATGTTTGTTGATGCGGATTATTCTTATAGCTAGAGTGTTTAAATAAAGTAGGACGGGAGTGTATAGGTAAATTTGCTAAATGTCTCTTAGATAACCGACTCCGTATCTATAGTTGACCGTTGACATTACGCCGGATACGCCGCTGCTACGGCGTCGTACTCCTTCTGCGTTAATGGTGTTACGGACCCATGCTTCAGGCCCGTAGGGAATCCAGCCGTGCTTGACCTTTTCCAGCTCGCAGATTTAATGCCTTGCGTCTCGTATGGTACATATTGAGTATAGTCATCCAATAGTAAGTGGTAAACGCCAGGCGTCACGTTATCGGCAAACGACGCCGGACCTTCGCGGGGGGTGTCGGACGTGACACGATCGCCTACGCGGGCCCAAGTGCCGAAAAGGCCTCCAGAGGTAACTTCTTGGTAGATTTGACTCGTCGTCTCGTTCTTTAGAAAACGAGCGAAGGATCCCGGAGTTCCGAGGTATTGAAATTCTTGGTCAATCAACGGCGTGTTTGCAGGGGCTAGATAGTCTTGCGGCTCGCTGAATGTAGCAAAGTCTTTAGTAGTTGCGTAGCGGATTTTATCAAGCGTTGCTGTCCCTGCGTGTTGCTTGTCGGAGGAAGAATAGTGTCTCGAGGACCAGAAAAGGTAGTATTGTGAAATTTCGTCGTCCCATACTGCTGATGGCGCCCAGACCATACCTGCGGTATCCTTCTCGACACTAGAAAGCGAATTATTAGAGAACTGGCGCATTGATATGTCAAGGGAAATTACACACGTTCGCAATGTTGACTGAGACCAGTCAACGAGGTTGGTCGACTTCCAAATTACGATCCCGCGACTCCCCTGCCTAGTGGCTTTATCCCATGAGAATCCTGATGCCTCCACATCAAGGTCTAAAGTTTCACGATTAGAATGCTTTCTTAATGTTTACAAGACAGAGACTTTACCGGTGGCAAGCAAGTGGTACTCGGACCTAGCAGAGTTCGTCGCAAGGAATATGTCTCGTACAGCCTTTGTCCCCACGGTTGAAGCCAATACGGCTTTCCCCTTATTCAAGAATTTGAAGCTCAACGCGTTATTTCCATTTGAGAGATGGAACTGAACTTTCGGATTAGCATCAGAAAAGGTTGAAATGAGATATCCGACGTAGTTGGAAGTCTGTCGCGGTGTTACGGGACTTGCAACCGCAGTGGTGGCCAATGCCGTCACGACTAGAGATAAAAAGTTACGCATAGCAACCGATTTGTTTTGATCTCATGCTTTTGGAGCAGTAATTAATTTACTACGACGCAAATCTAGAAGTCAATATATAGATAGACAGCACTGATCGCGCAAAATAACTGGAGGCCACCGGCTCGTTTTCAATAGACGGAGAAATTCAAACAATTACATAAATAATATTTACCTTGATGCTATTGTAAATCCAGTTTGAAGACCGTGTTCCTGGATCCACCTTCTTGAGTTCGGTATATAAGAATGGAGCATGCGGAGAACCCGGTCTTCATCATAGGCGCTCCAATCCGATCGCGAGGTACATCCTAATTAGGAAAGAAATTCTAGCTTCACCGGGCCTAGATACCAGCTAAGACAAACAGCGATCTAGACTTGAACAAGGATGAGGCCCTAGATACCGGCGAATTTAGTACAACTTAGCAAGATTCTCTACGAGTGAGAATTATTATTACTCTTCTATTCTATAAAATCATGATGCATTAGCATAAATCAACTTTACCTATCCTGAGCGAGCTTCATCTTTTTCATCCTCGAGCACGATCTCGTGGCCGGTCTCTTCGTAAATAAACATTGCGGACACGCATCCAAAAGCTGAGACGAATGCAACAGCCCACCAACTCCAACCCGCCATCCCCATCTCTAACCCCGAGCCACACCACCATCCACCTACGATAGGTCCGATCGTTCGGAAGCTTGCCGACGCACTCTGCCCGAGGCCGTGGACAAGGCCCAGAACGCTAGGATGTGGGCTGCAGTTGTTCAATAGTATAACGCCGGCCGGTAATGTACATGATTGTCCGTGCAGTGACTTGAAGGAATCGAATCAATGTCATGTATATCCGAATTGCGGGACCCGAAGCGGGCTCCGACGATCCAGAGGACGATGGTATGACAGCGAGGTATGGCGTGAGGAAGTATGCGATAGGGAACAATGGTAAACACCATCGGAAGCCGCGCAAGGTACCCAAGCGTGCGTGGACAAGGGGATAGAGGAAAATCTGCAAAACCATGCCGAGAATTCCTAAGATGGATGTTGCAACACCAACTGTTGACGCAGTCATACCGAGTCCGCCCGTAAAATTCCACGGTAGAGAGCGCAATAGAGTATCGTTCGGCGAGGAGCGGGGCGTCGAGAGGATGAGTGTCTATATATTAGTAAACGCATCGGGTTGGAAGTCGTAGAACTCCCTCACATTTTCCGAGCTTTTGCATCTCGGGCGTAGGCATCTCTTCATTTTCATACTCTCAACTGGACTATTTAAGAGACCTAATTCCGTGCACTCCTTTACTCTTTCGCAATGAATCTAATATATTGATCTTAAAACTAGACGCGATACCTAGTTCATCATACTTCATATAGATTAGATAAAGCTGCAAGAACCTTTCTTATATACAGGTGGACTGCATCGTGATAACCCCTATTATCGAATCTTACCCCTATTCTGTGATTATGTAATCTCATGTTGAGGGTTTGGTGACGGCTAAAGACTGTCAGGGTTTAAGCTGGAATATGTATTACAATCAGATAGCTGAAGTTAACCGCCTTCCATTATATGTCTATATGAGAACGGCCGAACGACCATCTTTTATCTTCTAGGCTGATACGGCCGTCGTACCCTTGTAGTCTGGCGCGAATGGTTGATTGGGGAAGGTTACAGGGATCACACTTAACCCACTTCCGGAAGGTAGATTTCTACCCACATGGTAAAATACCGGCCGCATGCACATACGGTGAGCTGTAGGGACGATGGCGAATATATAAATAGTGTGTCGGGTTCAATCCGAACGTCAACGAATTTTATCTCCCTTCTCCTACGAGGAACCCCACCATCATGAATACCATTAGGAGCTTCCTCGTCTGGGCTGCGATCGCCGGCATCGCTCTAGGGCAGTTCTGCGAGCATCAGTGGAAGGGGAAATTCGCAGATCACAAGGTTGACGGTGTCCCGTATCTACAAGCGACACAAGATGTTGCTCCACCACCGTTGGAAATCCGACCCCTCATCGTAAATGGGCCGTCAAGCAACCGTGTTGACCTCATTTTCTTCGGCGACGGATGTACGCTTTTTTTTTAAAAAAAATTGTAGGGCTATCAGATCCCCTCGAACTAACCCAATTGTGCAATTCGATAGATACCGAAGATGAGAAGGACAAATTCTTTGCTGATGCTCTGTTCCTCGCCAAGAATATTACCGATGGGCAGACATTTGTTGACGTGCTCCCTGTATTGAACTTTTGGGCCGGCTTCTCGCCGAGCAATGAAGTACGTTCTGTTGCCCGTATTATGCTCGAAGCAACGCGTTCATTACTTAACATATTCACAGAGTGGCATCGGAACTGGCGGGAAACCTTTAGAGTAAGACCCTTTCTTCGAAAATGGTTCGTGCTGGTCTGGTAATTTATGGTAATCTCCGAATAGTACTGTCTACGGACTTTATCGAGATGGCACGGAGCTTCGTGGCGTATACTATGACAAACCAGAAGTAGCACGCGCTGCTTGTCAGTCAACAGACGCGTGCGACTTTCCCATTCTTCTTGGAAATGACCCCTTGTACGGAGGATTGGGAGGAACGTTCACGTAAGTGGAACAATAGGTATTTCTCATTGAATGATTGCTAAAACGTCCAGCGTTACAACATCCTCGCCTAATAATGGACCGGTGATTATTCGCCACGAACTGGGTCACTCCATTATTGGCGTTGGCGAGGAATATGACGGGGGCGAAGTATACACTGGTGTTAACGCGGCTAAATCCACCGACTCAGACGCAGTGCCCTGGTCGCAATGGTATACTGATGCAGCCATCGAGCCCAAAATTGAGCGAACCAATATGCCAATACAGGCGTATCCTTGGACACTTTTGAACACATCGCAGAGCTGGAGCCAAACTTTTACCTCCGCTGGTACCTACGATACCTATCTCTTACAAGTTAGTGTGAGCGGTGTGACAGCGACGAGCGACTTGCTGGTAGAAATCGACGGCAAAGACGCGAGCTGGAAGTGGAACCCAGCAGTCGGAGAGGACCGATATATTTACAACATCAAGACCAACGAGTCGCTAGCCCCAGGAGAACACGAGATTAAGTTTACATTGCTTAACGAAGAGAAGCAGGGGAAAGCGCAGCTCTGCAGTTTCGAGGTTATCGAGTACGGGAATAGCAAAGAGTAAGTTGCTTGCTATCCTATCTTAAGCGTACGTGTCTTGCTTACGCTCCTATTAGGTTCAATTTTGAGTCCACATACCACGGGCTATACCCGACGTAAGCAAACGAAGCCCCTCCTAGCTCTATCGATCTACCTGACGATGTTACTGGTTTACTAAAACTATTCAGGTTCTCCTACAAAAATGAAACCTCATACAGGCCAACAAACGACCTCTGTTTGATGCGCGATACCTATTCCGCCAACTTCTGCGACGCCTGTATCGAAGGATTATGGCTATCTCTTCTCGGACGTCTCAACTTAATTGACAACATCACGCAGACGGCCCAGCCAGACGGCTCAACAAACGCCACTCTCAACCTACTTCCTCTTGCGAAGCTCAGGGAAGTACCAAACCCGCACATGGAAGCCTATACGATTTTATGGTACGGTGTTGATGGGACTACCGTCCTTAAAGATTGGACCAACAGCACGACCGCACTTCTTGATCCAAATATCACGCAGTTTGGGGTTGAGGTTAGGTTTTGGACGGAGCAGGTTAGGGTAGATAGCGCGGGCGTCTTAGTTCAAAAGGAAGTATACCCGGTGGAATAAGGTACCGATAAAAGATCGTGAGTTGATGGGACATGAGACGATTAACTCAATGGGTATTATGGAACAGAATACTCTCTAAGAATCTAGAAAAGAAGCAACCAATACATGCCCAGGTACTTAGGTGCTTACCTAGCGAATCCATGACAAAAAGTTCCCTACCAAGGCAGTTAGCTTGAGCATTTTTTCCTCCGTGCTTTCGGTCTTGTTGTCAAGGAATTTTCCTAAGCTATCGAAAGTGCTGTCAACCTCCAAGTAGCGATTGTTGTTCATACCTCGCGGGATACTTTTGAATATATCCATCATGCCGTCATAAGTTTTAACCCTCTTCAAAGACTCTTCTGTTACCGTTATCCCATGTTTCGCTGAGGTGCTTTCCGGAATAAGCATACCCTCGTCATCAGCCACGCTCTTGATTGCTACGAGCCTGACACAATGCAAAATAAGTGCGGCAAACCCCGCCGCCAAAGCAGTTGCAATGGAAGATCCCGACTTGGGATTACTCTTTTGCGGACTGACAGAGCCAAAAGGCTTTTCGGTTACTTCGTGGCCTGGAAGGAGGAAGTCGAGCTGCGCGGTATCCCCCGTACTACTAGATGCCATACTAGTCGCTGTCGCGGCGCCTATTTTGAATAAATGAGGAGACAGATTTTTACATCCCACGGGGAAGAAAGAATGGAACATCCCGTCTGTGGTCACTCCTTCGTCTGGCGCGGAACAGAACAGAAGCGAGCCCTTGTTAGCAGCCAGCAGGAGAGCCTCTTCTAACTTCTTAGATATTCCGCTATCGCTTCCCCTATTCTCCAGATCCAGGCGCGTGGTCCATGACATTGAGATAATATCAAATCCTCTTGTGGCACAGTACTCTAAGGCCTAGGGTATTGATCGAATTAGCCAATTTCAGGCCCGGCATAAGATCTGTGGAAATAGGACGCATGTATGAGGTAAGTTACTTGTATTATCAAGTCTATCTTAGAGAATAGATGGGCATATCTACGATATATAAAGGTCACGGATGTGGGGCGTATAATATCCCCGTATACCAGCCACACACATTCCAACAATAATGATAATGTAGAATACGATGAATCATCCGATCATATCATTAGCGAGGAAGGAGAGGTAGCCGATATAGAGTCTCAGTAGTATAGCTTATGGTTTCATACGAGAGAGGCTATATATAGTATAGTTGTCGGGCTTACGGGCGAATATCCATCACGAGGCGGACCGAGCGGCGACAAAACACCTTCGTTGTTCCACGAGTAGCCCTACCTACCTACCTAGGTACCTAGGCATATACCACTAAACCACGAAGTTCTTACATATAGAACAAGTGCTTTGTTCTATATGCAAAACAACTAGAAACTTAATAAAATCAGCCTCAATTATGATTCATTTACCTATTGAAACGTCTTTACTTATTATAAAACAAGCATAAAGGTTAAAAACGCTTGAACTAAAATAGCCTTTAAGGCGGTAGGTTGTCCACGGACCTATATGTTTATAAATCCCCCAGCCCCAATATACTTAATTTCTGTATGAGACATCTATAAGAAAGGATACTCTGAGCACATACCTAGGTAGGTACCTAGGTAGGCACGTAAGTATATAAGGAGGTAGGTAGCCACTCGGGTTTATCTCCTAGAGTTAGAGTCCCGATCGAATCGTAATAGTCTTCTCGATATTACCCAACCTTGCCCCGTATTATTATTTTCTCCTTTACAAAATATTGGGATTAAGTACTGGACATTTGACTTATCCTTTACCCGTTACCCGTTACTTAGCCTTACATCTCTTTCTCAACATGGCTAACCCGTTACGTAATTTCTATCGAGCTCCGAGTCTCGCGGCTTTGTTGGAAACGACTTTCCCCTCTAACACCGAAGCTGAGTTTAATCATGCCGTAGGCAGCTGGTTTGAAGCAGCCTTTTCTCGCCAGGTAACCCGAGAATCCTACCGACGCCCTTTACTCGTCTACTCCTGGCTGCTCGAGTTTCACGGGACTCGTGAGTTGGACTTCACGGGTGCCGAGCATAAGCTTCGCACGGACGCGCGAGGAATGGCATTTGAGCTGAGTAGATATCTCGAGATATACCTCACGATGCTTATATATAAACCGGTGTTTGCGTATAGGTCTCCGGGATCACATTACTCGATCCCTTATATGCTCGGTAGCCACTTGTACCGCACCGCCCAGGAGATAGATTCTGGAGAATTCGAATTACCTCAATGGAGATGCATCCGCAACAACATTCGAGCGTTTTGTGACAGAGTTGGTTGTGTACAGTCCCCCAACATATTCATCACTGTCGATAATCTACGGAATGTAACGACCTCATCATCCAACATACCCCCAGTACGAACCTAGGAGCTTAAGACAGGTACGTTTAGCAACCAGAGGCAAGCAGTTGCCGAGGAATTTCAAATCCGTCGTGTGTGCGAGAAGGCTGATATAAATTCCCTCAGTCTAGGCGAATGGGCGAGAGACCGTCTACACTATACATGACTACCCTCGACGATGGTCTGGGATATTAGGCAGGTAGGCATTCTAAATAATAAATATTTTATCCGCTCACATAATGCCGTACCAAGATACGTTACTCTACAGTCTCCAGCTTTTGTTCGAGAGGACGCGAGAAGAGTCCAAAGTAGTTTAATATAACGAAACGACACAAATTTACACGAGTATCACTAAATTTAATATTCAGGAACTCCACACAAAACCCCAGCCCAGCGCGTATCCTGTATGCCAACGCTCTGTATAAGAGATAGTTTAAGATAGCAATTTCAATAGAACACAATTTATCCCTAGAGAAGCATAAACACCTCCCATAGTCCCATAGTTCACACCAACCAAACTCCCAAGACAGTTATCTAGGTCTAAAGATATCCGTAACGGCGATTCAACCCTGTTTCCGCAGCCATTCTTCATTGATATACCGGTAATCCTCCGGCCCGTACGAGTTAAACACCTCAGTAAAAACACCGCCCTTCCGAAACGGGTTGAGTCCAAGGTCTTTCAGGAGCAAATCGAAGTACGGAACGGCATCGAAGATAAAATTAGGACCTTTGCTGCCCCACTCTGTAGGATATCGCCACTTGCCAGATCTGTTGTGCAGTACGGTCTCGTATTGCAATTTCTTCAACTCGTCGTTGTCGTCGATAGCCGTCGATGGATCCCTCGTTAGCTTTCCCGAGAAGTAAGCGCTAGCCCAGAGCCCGGTGATGTGTGCGGTGATGTTGTTACTGAAGTTGGTTTGGCACCCTATGAATGCTATATCCCGGGGACCTAGAAAGCGAGGAGAGGCTGGGACGAGGAAACGGTGCAGCATGTATGGCGTAAGGGGCGTCCGGGGTTTTACGTCCGTGCTAATTCCTTTTTGATCTATGAGGGGGGTGAAGTTCTTGTTCCAGACAGGCTGTATTTTCAGTCTCGGGAGGCGTTCTAGGATCTCCTTATCGGCTCGTTGTAGAAGCGTAGGATTATTTGCAAGATCTTCGGCGGGTGCACTGTCTGCGACCTCATGCGGAACGCCGAGTTCCCGCTCGATCCCCTCTGGAAGAAACTTGATAAGGGGAGCATGCGTCCAACCCGTATTCGCCAGGAACACCTCTGATTCGAACTCGGTGCCATCAGCAAGGTGAACCCTCCCTGGACTTAATCGAGAGATCTCGCCGATATGAATATCGACTTTGTCGCTCTTAACAACCTCAAAAATGTCTTCCTCGTAATTAAGAATACTGCAGCTGCATCCCATGAACATGGCGGGGAGCCATGGTTTTAGTTTGGCTGTATCTGGGTGGGAGTCGAATTTATTCAGCGTGATCACATCCTGGCCGAGGGTGTTCCAAAAGCGATCTACCAGGAAACGGCCAATTGCGGTCCGATGATAGAAGTAACGGATGCCCCTATAGCCATCGGCATCACCCCATATACATGGACTGAACCAGGTAAGAAAGCGGATATCTAGGACAGGATGTTAGGATGAGCATATAGCCTCAAGCCTGATAGTAAATACGTATAGGTCATAAGAGAGGATAGATAGGTCACTTACTCGCGAGCTTCTCGATCCACTTCTTAAAAGGGGTTACGTATGGGGGCACCATCCACACCGGGCCGTGACCGCTCGCTGTGATTTATTTAGCTGAAGTCCAGATTATTTAGAACTTTGTACAAGGGCAGACGCACATCGAATAACCCAATTCACCTTAACCCCTGCCGAGGCGTATTGGTATACGGCATCCCATCCAGACTTTCCGGCTCCAAAGACGGTAACCGCCTTGGCTTCCTTCAGGGAATCCAGGTTATTCGCAAAATCCTGGCTGTGGAATATTCTCCCCCCGAATGTTTCCTGCCCGTCAAAGCTTGGCACGAAAGGCTCCGATAATAGTCCAGGGGCCATGACCAGCTTACGAGCAAGCACTCTCGTCGTTCCTTGTTGGCCACATTTTCTGACAGTCAGGATCCATCCACCTTCTGGTGTGTCTTGGTGCTCTGCCGTCTCCACTATGGTTTCTAGCCTGATGAGTTCGGTGATACCAAATTCGTCAGCGTACGACTGGAGGTAGGTATGAATTACTTCAGCAGGAATATGATTCCCCGGTTTAACACCAAACCTCTCAGTGGTCATGGGAAAGTCTGGGTATTCATATGTCCCTAAGAGATTATTGCTCTTGAGCCCCGGGAATATCTTGCTCTTAGCCCATTTACCACCTATAGTAGATTGGCGATCGAGTACTACCAGGGTACGACTAGGCTGTGTGCAACGTAATTGCTTCGCTACGGCTAGCCCTTGGAACCCTATCTCAAGTGATCAGACTCTTACCCAGGCCCTTCACTCCAGGAGGGCAATCTAGGTACCTAAGGGACTAAGAGGGGGCGGTTTACGTACCGGCACCTATCACCGCAAAGTCACACTCTTCCATTATGATAGGTATTTCGCGCGTCACCCAGGTAAACGAGCATAGATCTCTTTTCGGACTTGGCAGTATTGAATAAGGAGTAACCTGGCGCTATTTCTGCGGTGAGTGAATGGGAGAACTTCGAAGAATGGATGATTAGGTGTTAATATTTCTTCGGGCCGGTAGAAGTAAGGGATATAATATCAAGGCATTCATTATTTCTAACACAACCCCGCTCAGATATTTTGTGTGACTGTCTCAGGCATAGGTTGATATTGTGCGACTATGTGCAATATTGATTCAGCCCAATCATAAAAGATGAAACTATGGGAAGCCATCCCATATTCCTTTTCATGCTGACCTCGTGATCTGAAAGTAAGGTGCTTTGTTGAAACTTTCATGTAGATCTATCCCTACGAGATTCCATGGAATCGTCACTCACGCTTATCTCCTAGCAGTCATTTTATCATCTACGGGACTTTCTTGTTACTGATCAAGGCAGGGCACTTGTAATTTGTACCTAACATGATCGAGAATAAAAACAGACGTAGACGCAAGGTCAGTGGGAATGCAAATGCCTAAGTAAGTACTGTATATCATTTTTATACAAGCTAGCCTTCCACATCTATTCCCTCTTCGACTTGGCTTTCTTCGTCTCTACTCCAATAACCCGAGCCACCTTTTTGCTAGATCTTTGATCGTACTTCAAACGACTCATGTATTTCATGGAACTCATCGACAGTATAATGAACGAAGGGACCTTCTGGCACGTTCCCAAACAGCTCCAGCATGCCGAACTCCTCGAGTCGCTCCTAATCCCAAAACACATACGCCCATTCCCTGAGGCTATAGTAACCCACTAGCACGACCCATACTCTTCGGGGCTAGATATCGAAGGCCACACGCCACCCCTCGTAGGGACCTTTGTTTAAATCCTCATCGTTAACATTAAGGAATAATTTTGCTAGGGCACGACTGGTGTATCCGGATAACGGGGTATTTCCGCCCAAGCTGCCCCTGAACGGGGTACTGAGTGCATCAAAAAGTCCAGAATCGCAACTTGCAGGGTCGCGATCCATTCCACTCCATTCCACTAGACTTGGTCCGTGCGCTTAATCCACCAACACACTTGAAGCTTTTAAAATGGTGGATTTGGTGGAGAGATGGATTAGGAGTGGAGTCGTGCCTCAAGAAATTTTGAAGCAAAGCCACGATGTTAGTGTTTACTAGTAATTTTGGTTGCTACACTAACAATGTGGCTTTGATTGTTCGTCAGCCTCGTTTCAAAGCTTAGATCAATTATTACGAATCAGTTCCATTTTGCGATGCGGTGTACACGAATTCCCATACAAACGCGTACTTAAATTCTTGTACCTTAGAACTCCTTACAGAACGCGTCAATAATACTCGAATAGCCACGAAAATTATTACGATTTCATACTCAAATTTTGAATAGTTACGTACAATGGCGGCTATTCCTTCAATTGAAATTATTGACGATATTAGCCTCTTTGACATTTGTTGACACCCCCGATATCCTCGAAGCCCCCGATTTACCTGCTCGCTCAAACGCTGTATCCGACTCTATTGCCTCCGCACCTCTCAGTACACCCACCAGTACACCTGTCGCCACGCCTATTCCCGAGTCCCTAGCCTGGCAGCCTACTATTACTCAATAGACGACGAGGTTGAAGATGCAGAGCCTCAACTTTGAATTTCTACTAATTTATTTGATATAGGAGGAGTCTCAACACCAAGATTGAGGGGAGCTACATAGCATTTACTATTGATGATAGCTTCAATGTTACGTAATCCACTAATCCACTAACCCACATATTAAGCCACTAACACACTCACATCCTGAATTCTGGTGAGCGTAATACACCCACTACACAAAGGCATTTTAGTGGAGAGATGGAATGGATCGCGACCCTGATCGCAAGTGCCAAACGTAGACTTTATTAGCATACGTTGGGCCCCGTATGAGCGTTCATTGACTAGTTTATAGATGAACATAATACCTTGTGATGACTATAGGTAATTCATGGGTGACAGTAACCGAAACTACCTACCTATGCATGGAACACCCGACCAAAGCGCCTTTATATAGGTCGGTAAGTTACCTCCTAATATAGAGATAGGTGTATACCGCACACAATACACCTTATACCACTAGTTTTCGTCTGAAATATCCTCTTCGACCCGACTAGCAAGCGAATCGAGTTATTATTGTGCGGCCAGTATAGTCTAGCCAAGGAATACACTTTTCCAAGATGCATTGTCAATAAGACACAAATTCCTGTCACTTCTCATTGGTAACCCCTATCCTCGAAAGTGCAAACAGATAGATGTGCTCCCACATTAACATCGAGTTTGATGAGACTCAAATACCCTTTTATCTTAGTCTTTGCTTTGATACTAAAAAAGAGCAAATCTAAACTTCGAAACCATCGTCGTCCCGTCGGAAAGCTCTGATTATTCCTAGCGCATCTGGTCGTAGCAGCAACACGAGATCAACAGACAGTGGAAACCCCTCAGTGGAAATTCATAGGCCTTGGTGATAGATTGAATTTCATTCATAGCAACAATTGCCACTAAAATTCCAATGTTCATACTATATGTGAAGGTTCTACTTAATCTCGTCTTAGGAAATTTCAATAAGCTTTAAACCAATTATGAATCGTAAAACCCAAGAGCCAAAGTTTCTAAGATAGTAGTAGCCAAATCCAGAGTCGACGTGGCCGAGGTTAAACCAATCATTAGGTTTACTTTGAGTCGATGTGAGAGCGAATAGCAGGGAATAAACATACAAGGCTTTCAATCAGATACCTCTAGTCAAGTATCTAACCGGAGCAACGGCGGTGGAGTGCAAAAAGCCGTAGACATTATTTTCATAAGGGGTCAAGTGAGCACCGGGCCCTTTATGAAAACCATATGTTAGCCATAAGCCCTAAGAAAAGACCTAGCCATATTAATAACGGAAGCTGAGCAATAATCAAGCGTCGATGCACATATAAGAACTTAATTATACAGAATAGTAATGTATTAATATGTCTTAGCCTTCTGCAGAAAAAAAAACCACGCTTTGCCGCACGTAGTAGAAAACCCCGTCCCTCCGCAAGCCTCAATACGCCATAGCAGAATAAGCACATAAGACCACCCTCAAGTAATTCCTTATGTAAATCCAATGATCGACATTGGTTTAATCTTTATGCTAGTTACCAAGGCTTCGGGCTCGGCAAAAAGCACACGGTCTTGGAGGCTTAACGCCGTAATCCAAGAGGCAGCCTATATCTTAGCTACCCGCCTGTTTATCGATGATAGGGGTTCGTTTGGTCGGTATTCTCAAGACTTGGACATATTTCACGCATTTACTTTTAAATACATCTGTGGGACATATATAGGTAGGTACATCACAATCATGAAATATCTCCCAGCACATCTGCATTAACGCCATTGCACTTTAACATCATTTCAAATACCTGAGCCATCGAGGCGTCAGTCTAGCCGATCATGATAACACTTTTTATCTAGAGCAAAGCAATAATTAAAGGAACTAGGTAATCTCACTAACTGGTTGGTTATTCCGTCGTAGCGTTCGAGTAAGTAGTAGAAATAAAAAATGATGCTTTTAGATTATCCGTTGTCATTTGCAAGATACCCAAGTTGGCAGTTCGATTACTACCCCAGGTCCCCTTTAAAGCACCGTCGTTCAGATCTACCTGGCCGCGGTAAAGCCTACCTAGTCGCTTATACAATTTAATGAACCAAATTGTAGATACACCCATTGAGCTTGCTCTAAGCTTAGGAGACCTTTCCCTCAAAATTCCCTCCTCTCGCTACGGAGAATTAAATCAAATATCACAGTCGTCAAATCGGATTGTTGTCAAGAGACTAGACCCTTATGGCCACCTACAAAACCGGTAATCGTCGAGAAGAGAGGTACCTGTTATAAAAATGGAAATATAAACGGCCGGGACCACCCCAAAAGATGGTCGAGTTGCATGGACCCCTCTAAGGTCTATAGCACAGTTCTCTTATAAATACCTAAATAATACCTACCTAGGTAGCCTTAAACATGTCTGCTGGCTACATAACCATTCTACATCCTCCTCAAAACCTCTTCGTCATATTACAAATCAACCCCTTTTGTTTCACAAACCACACATTCTTAGTTTCCCACTCGCGATCAGGATAAGTCAAGCCTAGCTCAAACCTCCGCAAGAGCTGTGGCACCAGCTTCGTCACTTCGATCATGGCGATATGCTTCCCGATACAAGTGCGGGCGCCTGCGCCGAAATTAAAAAACGACTGCTCCATTAGCTTCAGCTCCTCCTCGGTTGAGTCGAGCCATCGCTCCGGGATAAAGCTTTCAGGGTTGGGAAACACGCCCGGATCATAGTGCGTTACCCATGGGTTGATTCCGACGATGGTTCCCCCTGGGATGTATTTTCCGCAGATCGTATCGCCGTCGGACGGGACGTAGCGCTCGTACATAAGGCCGACAGAGGGATGGATCCGCATCGCTTCTTTAATCACGGCATTTAGGTACGGTAGACGTGTGTTAGCCTCTTTAAACGTGATCAGTGGACTAAGCTTCCCAGCAGCGTCCGCGTCGTTAATCTCATCCACTAGTTTCCACATCTTGTCCGTATTCTTGCCCAAATAGTAGAATACAGCTTTCAACGCGGAGGAAGTGGTCTCGGAACCGCCGTACACGTTCGCGCTTAGATGTACGACGAGGTCCTTGGCGGACATCCACTTAGAGCCGTTTTGGCTCAGGGTAAGCCATTTCGTCAACATGTCGCCTTTATCTTTGATATCGGAAGCATCCAGCTCACCACCCTTCCTTAACGATACATCCCGTCCAGCTGCGTTGTTAACAGCTTTCAAGGCAAAGCTGACGATTTGGTTCATTTCTCCCCCTTGGAGGATGGGGTTTCCTAGCAGAAATTTATGCATTTCAGGGACTTGGCCGCATTGACTAGCATATGTCTATACGTTTTATAAGCAAGATACCTACGTCTCAACACCAAGCGCGGATAACTTACTACAAAGGTATCAATATTCCCCATGATCCCATCAATATCGCCGCCCTTCTCGAGGAAGCCAAACATCTCGGAGAAGGATAATTGCCCAATTACATCAAATGTGTAGAAGTTTATCCACTCTCCGAGGTCTATAGGCTTCCCTTGGTCTGCGAGCTGCCCAATTTGGTATATCAATAGGTTCGTACACTCGTCAATGGCGGGCTCGTACGCTAGGAGTGATGTCGGGCTGTAAGCATTGGCGAGAACCTTTTTCGACTCTCGATGGGCCGCTATGTCTTGCATGGTAAACAAATGTGGCTCGGCTTTGCCTTTCCAGAGGATAGATTGGATTGGATGGTAGAAGCCTGTCTGCAGTACTACTCAGTACCTTTCTTCACCAATACCCATTCTAGAGGACAACACACCTTGGTATACTTGGACTTCAATCCATAGATATGATTAATCTCGCATGGATCAGAGACGGAAACATGCTTTGGTCCAATTCGTACGAGTGGGCCATACTGTCGATGCAGTTTGATGGCATGCTTGTGAGATTGACCGGTCCGTACGTCAAACCAGCGCCAAAACCCCGTATATGCAGCAAACGTTGGTCCTGGGATATCACGCAGGTCTTTCCTAGACTTATTCCAAAGAAGGCGAAGCACTATACAAGCACCCAGTAACAAAGCAATCATTAAAGGGGATGATAGTAGTAAGAAGAAACCACCAGGTATAGGAAAATCAGTTTTTATCCCCATTTTGACTCGTTGTCTCTATGGCTTGTATGAATAAGAAGCACTCTTGTGACAGATAACTATAACCCAGACAGTAAGTCCCCTTTATACCACTCGACGTCCCCTCCTGCCTCCCCCCTAATTATGTACCCATCGGCAATGATATAGGTCAATAAGCCGGTTTTATGACACGTTATATTTCCCCCAGGAATCCAATAAGGTATGCTGAATCCCAAAGCATACTATTATGACAGCATACTCGCCTATCATATGCATGGATAGAATCATCCAAGCGTTACCATACCTTGCAATTCATCATTCTCTAATCACTATATCCCCATATCTCAGAGATTATCTATGGGTGAGATTCGAGAGCATCGAGCCTTAATACTACCAGTCCTCCAGCCTGCATACCATGCCCCCAAAGCCGAACTAAATGGGCAGCAAATAGAAAGAAAGAAACTACTAGGCTGAGGAACGAGACCGACAACAGCAAACATACCTAGTCTATAAAGATGTCTAAGAATACCTATATGCAGGCTACATACAGTCAGGTAATACTTTCAAGGCGAGGTTACCGAAAGCAACTATAGAGCTGTAGGTAGTATAAGCTTCACCCGCTACATCAAGCCGACCCTTAGAAATGCCGAGTTTTGCAACCATATCTCTGACCGCTCAATTCAGCAGTTCCAGGAATAGGCAAACACTCGCCGCCTCGATGTTCAAAAGGTCAAGAGGCTTCCCACAGGCTCTACTCCCCCCCGAGGGCGAACAACTACCTACCCATAGTCGTGGGCTTCGAGAAGGAGTTGTAAGACATCCTCCTATACATAATTCCCTCAACCCTTCCACGGCCCCCGAAGAGGCCCAGAAATATGTTTTCAGTAAGCTGATGGGTTTCCCTCCAATGACTCCACGACTATTAAGCCACTTTGGGACCATTGGAGGGACCATACCACCCACCATACCCCTAGTCAGTTGCCTAGGTAGGTATCTATCTAAGCCACAAGCAGCCAGTCGGTCCAGCATGAGTGCTCAGAATCCCAAGGCTTTTCAAAGACTCACAAGGCACAGCAAGACATTACCTACATCTTCGACAACTGTATTGTGCGTTTTCCTGTATCGTCGAAAGTTTACGGAAGAATCTAGGTTAGGGGTCACCCAGTCGCATTCCATAACCCCAATTGAGGGGTGCGAGATGGCCTAGATTCTATTAGTTGCGGAGTATCATGCTGTGACCCTATAAGAATCCGGGGGCTGATGTTACACAGAGGGGTAATTGATTCTTACATCGTAAGGCAGATCAGCGAATTGCTGCATAGAAAACAAGTACCGAACGCCAGTGACATATCCCGATGCCGTATTGTCTCTCTTGGTTGTTGGTAGCCGCTACAGCCCCAGGCGTGGTAATAAGCCAGGCAGAACATTTGAGTCTATACATATGCCAAGTAGATACCTGGGTAGGTAAGCTCTAGGTGTATGAGACCATCAAAGCTACCTACCTAGGAAGGGTATAAGTAAATGCATATTACCTATAAACCATACGCCAATTAGAAACACAAGTCGATCGTATACAGCCCCAAGTTTCATGTATCTCTTCAAAACCGCCAGCTGAAAGATCCCTACAGAGATAGAGCTAACGCTCTCGGAACAACGTGAAAACCCAACCACTTCCATTAATTGAAATATCCCACCTATGATAGGCCCCCCCGATCCCGTGTTGTATTACGGCGACATATCTAGGTAGGTAGTTAATGCATGTGGCACACAATTCCGTCCGATAGTACGCACGTCTCTTCGTGATCGACGTACGCCACAACGATAGTTTTCTTTCCAGCCGATCAAATGCCAGACAACTCCCCACATAGATTGTCAAAAAGAAATCTCCAGAGGAAAAGCATATACCCAATACCCCAGTTCACATAATAGATTGGCAATTCTACAGCGTTCGGATGTTTACCAAGTATTAGATGAGGGTGCATGAAAAGAAAAGGACAGGAACTATTGGACTCACTCTATTGAAACGGGCTTACCACGTTCGTCGTTAGGTAGCCGGACCGTACCATAGCACTACATAGTATTGTGAGCCGTTACTCAACGGAAGCGCTGCGCGATGAGCTGTCGGAAGAAGGAACATACGATATCAAGTAGGACTAGACACTTGTGACGTAAAAGGCGTAGATGCAGTTGCGGTGTGACCTGAATATTCGTACGCCATCGACTCTTTCATTATTAATAAGTTGCAGCAGATATCTCGTTCTCTTGCTGTATTCCTCTCTGGATAACCAATAGACATCATGTCAACCCCTATCCCGCAACCTCCGGGCATGCCCCTCCTTGGCAACATCTTCGATATCGACACAAACAACACGTGGGACTCGCTAAGGAAGCTAGCAGAGAAGTACGAAGAAATATTCCAGATTAAGGTTTTGGGTCATACCGTCGTATTCGTAACTGGAGCAGCCATTGCAGAGGAACTATGCGATGAGAAGCGGTTTCGAAAATATGTTGGTGGACCGATAGTTGAGATACGGTACGCCGTACACGATTCTCTATTCACGGCATTCGACGATGAGGCAAGTTGGGGAATAGCGCACCGTATCATTGCGCCGAAGCTCAGTCCTCAATCGCTCGCGGAACACTTCGCCGAGATGAGAGATGTTACTAGCGAGCTCATTGCAAAGTGGAAAGGACTCGGCACCGACAATCAGATCTCCGCCATTGGCGAGCTAAACAGATTGAACCTCGAGGTGACGACATTGACCCTCTACGGCAAGAAGTTGAACTGCCTGTCTGGGCCCGAGCACCCAATGATAAAAGGGATGGAGGACTCGACATCCGAAGCGATGAAACGACCTAACCGCCCCAAGTTCATGAACTGGCTATTCTACGGTAGCAAATTTACCAATGCCACAACTACGATGCGAACATACGCGCAAGAGTTGGTGAACTACCGCAAAGCAAATCCGACGGACCGGCAAGACCTCCTTGCGATACTATTAAGTGCCAAGGACCCAGAGACAGGCACGGCTTTCACCGACTCGCAAGTCATCGACGAGATAGTGACAATGCCGATCGGCAGCAGCACGGCGCCGGCAATGCTCAGCACCACCATATACTTCCTCGTGAACAACCCGCAAGTCGTGACCAAAGCGCGCCAGGAATTAGACTCCGTCATCGGCGACGGCGAGTTCCAGTTCGAGCACCTAGCACAGCTAAAGTACATCGAAGGGATCATGCGCGAATCTCTCCGGCTCTCGTTTGCCGCGCCGGGATTCAACATCGAGCCGATCCCGAGCAACAGCAAAGCCCCCGTGCAGCTAGCCGGCGGGAAGTACCAAGTTGCGCACAATCAGGCCATGATCATCGTCCTGGCGGGAGTCAACAGAGACGCAACCGTATTCGAGGAGCCGCTTGCCTTCCGGCCCGAGCGTATGATGGGAGAAGCATTCGACAACCTCCCCTCGGGCGTCAAGAAATGGTTTGGAAACGGGAAGAGACAGTGCATTGGAAAGCACTGGGCCTGGCAGTTCAGTATGGTTGTGCTGGCGAAGCTGATCAAGGAGATCGACTTTGAGAGCGTGGATCCGAGTTACAAGTTAGAGCAAGACGGTTGGTTTAATTTGAGACCTGTCGGTTTCCATGTCGGAGTCAAACCGAGGGCTAATTGAGGTTACGGAGCGTTTAAAAAAGCATTGCGTGCAGCTTCTCGCGCGACTTGGGATAATTTGAGCGATGTACGGATCCGTATAGCATATGTTGCTTCTTGATCGTGATACGAGTGATTCATAAGCATCGTAATTTATAAACTGTTGTGTCAAGTAATATTAAATAAACCAACTATTTTACAATGCCTGGATCAAGATGGAATATGATCGAGTAGCTACCTATGTATGAAAATAGCTGCAAGTCCTCAGTTTCGAATGCTGACATGTTTGCATCGGAAAAAGGTTTGCACAAATTCATAAGTATAGGCGATATTAGTTATTAATACACATTTTACTATGTATACTCTTTATACACTACGACGAGCTTATGCAAATATCACGTGCCAAACATTTCCGTCACAAATATCCAGTATTCAGCACCGTACGTAACTTGTTAACCGCTCAATTCGCACAGTAAACATTTTTCGGCAGCATCATCGTCAGAGAGAGCTTCGGGAATTATTCCGTCCAAGCAAGCAAGCAAAAAGGCAGATCTTAGAAGCAACACACCCACCAGCCCAGAGCCCCAAAACCCCCCAAAGCCCACCGACGAAGCCGACAAACCATGGGCTCGAGCTCGTCTAAGCCGGAGGCGAGCCAATCCTCACATGTCTGGAAGGCGTAAGTTTTGTATCTGTTGCAAATCATTTAACCTAGTTATTCGTCTTTAAGTTATATACTACGTTGTAGGATTGCTCGACTAAACTTGGCACTTTTGACCGCTCTTAGATCCTCATCCATAGGCGTCTCCCACGATGTCATCGAATCCCTCCAGTCGAGTAGCGAAGTGAGCACCCTCCTCTTCCCCATATCCGTCTTCTTCAACGTCCACTCCCCACCAAAAGTGTCATCCCAGCTCAACCCCAGAAACATAACTAACCACCCGTCCTCCCCCCACCTGCAGAGCGACACCACCCGCGCGCAATCCCTCGAACTAGCCGTGCAGGCGCGCGTCGCCTCGGAACTCAAGAAACTCGAGGCGCAAGAGTCGGCCGCGCTCCGGGCGGCGCAGGACAAGATCGCGGAACTGGCGGAGAGCGAGGCGAGCGAGGACGACAAGCAGCGCGGCCGTCAGGCCGTGTCGAAGGAAGTCGAGGCGCTGCGGGCCCGCCTCGAGAAGCGCAAGCAGCTGCGTCCTCTGCCCGACGCCGTCGAGAAGGCCCGCGGCAGCGTCGTCCGCTGCCTCCTCGAGAACGACCGCCGCCCGCTCGACTGCTGGCGCGAGGTCGAGGCGTTCAAGGAGGAGGTTAGGAGGCTGGAGAAGAGCTGGGTGGATAAGGTCGTTTCGTGAGGGATTGGATCTTTATACTTACTTTGCTGTTACGGAATAGAGCAGAGAGAAAAGGCAAAAGGGAGGAATAAATCTTTTTTTTTTTTTTTACCCTCGGAAGATGTCCTGTTGACCTTCTCCCTCCTCCCTCCTCTAAATCTTCACACTTACCTACAACCCCCTAATACCTACGATAGATAGATACTCTGTTGTAACAATACTCGACACTTATAGCATAGCATTTTAGGGAGCGCTCAGGGAAAACAGAGCTGTATAGAAAGATGGAGATGGCACTTGAATTCTCTTTGCAGTTCCGTACTATGTTTTAAGTTGCAATTCATGTAAAGTCTGTATTTAGAGGAACTTCTAAAGTCGAGTCTTCTACGGCCACGGCTACGGCATCACTACCTTCTTGCTTTTGCTTCCGTAGCTCCTCTCTCCTCTTCAGCCCCTCCGCCTTCTTTCTCTCCCGTCGAACCTGTGCGTCTTCCCATCCGTCCTTGCCGCCGTTCACCGGCTTAGTTGCTTCCGCAAGAGCCTCCCGGAACCTATTAATACGTTTCGTATTCTCCGTAAACCTATCGTTGGCAATACGGACCAGTGTCCGCAGATATGACGATGGCACAGTACAATGCAGTTTGCCGCCGTCCGTCTGATACCCTATCAAAGACTCAAACGTAAGGCCCATAGACCGAATAGCAACGACGGGAGTCGCGTGCTGCTCTCCCGCAGCTGGGGTTAAGCTCACGGCGCCACTCTCCCTGAACCCAGCCTGTAAACCACACCGGAGGAGCAGTTGCGCGTGTTCTGGGGAAGCGGTCAAGACGTGGAGAATCTGGTGCGGTTAGCTTCAGCTCCTCCGTCCCACTGCCCCAGCACCGAACGCATATCTGCGCGTGATAAAACCGTCATAGCAGCGGTGTGCGGCAGCAAATACTCGAGATATTCAGGGGGACGGGAGATAGACGTACCATAGGTTCAAACTTGAAGTGAACAAGCCTCGTAGCGACAACATCCCGAGGAAAATCCCCTACCAATTTCTCAGCCTCGCTTCCCTCCCCAGACCCTCTCGTTAGCCCCAACATCTCCTCCACATCCACATCTCCCCCTTCCTCTCCCCCATCTCCCAACGGCACCGGCTCATGCGAAACAAACAACCACGCGCCCCCGGCCCCCTTCCCACCTACACCCGCCAACTTCCTCACCTCAATCTTCTCCGCTCCATCAACCCCTTCCCCCTCGACCCCATCTCCATCTCCATCTCCAACTCCATCTCCCTCCTCAGCAACTACCACACCCGTCGCAGCACTCCTCTTCCTCCCCTCCAAAAACACACTCACCCTCCCCGCGCAACTACTCGTCGTCACAAACCCCTCCAGCCCATTAACCACCCCGATCAACTCCCGGATCCCCGCGTCCACCGACCCCTTGGGCGAAGCGTCCGTGTACTCATCATCCGGACGCGCCAGCAGCTCCAGGATCCGGGTCTTTCGCCGCGCGAAGGCGGGAGGCGGCGCGGGGAGGAGCGTGTCCCCCTTCATTTTCGGTGGTATTTCCTTTGACTCCCTCGGAATGGTGCAAACTCGCAAGTTTTTTTTTTACAGCTCGGTTTTAAACAGGCGACAGGGTAATATCGGAATTGTAGAGTTACCAGGTGAAACATCTGGATGCACGTGGGTTGTAAAGAGGTAGGAATTAGAAAATAATTTGGATTATTCCACCATCAAAACCCACTAAAAATGAAAAATGACAACATAATTAACCCTCTTATGATAACGAATTCAATCCACCCTTATATTGAAACCGTCAATGTAGATAATCTCAAGCTTCGGGATTGACCATCCTAACCTTAGGTGTTAAATGGAAAATAGCATATTCAATCGGTGGACTGATCCAAGAATTTGGCAAGCATTTCATATCAAGCATTACGAAGAGCATATTTTGGAGATAGTTCTGATTAATAATAACATTATCGCAGAACCCGGGTAACGAGAGTGTCCTGCAAGTCCAGGCCATCCATAATGCCACGCCTCCATAAAATCATTGAATAATAATAATCAGTAGCCCAGGCTAGCCTCAGCCTTACCCTGGCAATACCAAAAGCCAGAAGCCTCTTAGAAGTCAACAAGGGGTATCATGTCCTACATAACCATTCCGTAAACGCCTCTACCAATAGTGCAGCCCTCGGCACGACTAGTGGGTAGCTACTAAGGCTACAGCATAACGGCCGGGGATTTCGACCTAAATAAGGCTGACCATCTAACTTCGTATCTCGACATGGATAGTTAGGCGTTACGGAAGGTTGGTGGACACGGCCGGCTTAGAAACCGTGGACCTTAATGGTCTTCGGATCAAGCTCAAGACCCTCTTTCTTGTCGACGAGGAACTCCTGTACGTCTTTGCGCTGGTCGCCCTGCAACTGGATGACTTCACCCATTTCGGTGTCGTTCACGATGGTGCCATTGCAAGCTAGCACAAGAGCGCAGTCAGCACGAAGAACGGAGAAAATTAAAGGGGCCATCTTAGAAAAGCGGGGCCATCAACATACCGAACTTCTTCTTGATGACCTTCAGGATTTTCTTCTGGTCGAATTTCTTCGGAAGACCCTGAACAGTGGTCAAGGTTTTACGTCCATTCCGCTCTGGTAAGATGCAAAGTTAGCATAACAATTTTCATGTCGCACACTCAAGGGTGGGGAATAGTGGAAAAAGGAACGTAGCGCAAGCCGACTACCACACGTGAGGTGCGTCAAAAGAGTGAACACGTACGTTGAATGCGGATATGGATGTAATTCTGAGCCTGCTTGGATTCGCCTGTATCCTCATCGGCTTCGGCGAAGGGGTCTGGCCAAATATGGTTAGCCTATGACGCGAAAGGGACATAGTATAAACAACAAAAGGATCGATGAGTTAATGAGCAAGGCTGATGGAGATAGCGACAACATCGACGCCCATGAAGAACATCAATAGCCATATCTATCTCCTTGACACCATCCCCACAATGATGGAGAAATCGCACGCACCATAGGTCTTGAGGTTTTCGATTGACATAAACTCGAGTTTACGGGGGTAACTTGGGGAAAAGGGTTTGTGAAGATGAACTCGGTGAAGCGACAGACGACTGTATTAATGGCCTCGCTGATAAGCTGTGAAAATCGTAAAAACTAGAGTTCTCTGGTTTCTTATGTAGGCGCGGGACAGCTATGCAATTGCTCTGATTGCGTTGGTGAGATTAAGAGATGGTTTGGTTTAAATGTTGACGCTGTTGTTTTGTTCTTAAAGGGTGGCTAAGGAATCAATTTGTAGAAGAGAGGGAGGACGAGAAAGGCCGCAACTAGCAAGTGGCAGTGAATGGAGGGGCAACATCGATTAGCAGGCCACCAGCGAATCGGCAAGGGGTGAGTGGGTCTCCCCCTGCACCTGGCAGGCTGGTAGCCACGGCTGGAGGGGGGCGGTCGAACTTACTTGGTATCCCTACCGTACCTACCGTAGGTACTTGCGTAAGGGTAGAAGATTCGTGCCACTCATGGAAATAGCGGCCTTATCAGGCCTGCACAACCTTGAAAACTTGGCAATTATGGGGGAAGCACCCAGCAAAAATGCTAATCATATTTCGCGGAGTGAGCGAAGGTACAATGCAGGTAAGTAAGCTGAGGTATCCATGTACTACGTAGGTAATCTTTATTCCCCCGCTCAGTGGACAATTTCCCACATTTCAATGATTTTGCGGTCACCGGAAAGTTGCAAATGCCGGAAGAATGCAGCAAAGCACATGCCGCACAGATGCCACACACATTAGGGTACTTTTCCTCCATACATTAGTAAGTAGTACCTACATTCATAGCAAAGTCATTGCACCATTAATGTTGTACATGTGCCACAACAGGAATCTAATCCAAGACACTATCCATATCCATTCAAATTTCTTTTTTTTTTATTCATAAAAATCCTGGACACTACGATATGTTATGATATGACGAAATTCCACAACATAGGTCCCCCATCCTGACATTTATTCGTCATTCAGGACTATCCTATATTGTTCTACATAATTATTTTCCATTTTCTGGACCAATTTTATTATGCCCATATCTTCACGCTCGTATGCGGACCTACATATCCACGAGGATACCTACCCTTCCTAGCAGCTGACCCCCCTGCGAATCTGCATGTGGCCTCCTTAAAGGTGAACGTCTAGAACATCAGTCTCATAGTTGGTCAATTCGAGTGGGCAATCTTTACTTATGTCAGCCTATGTTCACTCGATCGACCTATCCATGTCCCGATTCCAAAGACCCTGCAGGTAACACATATTGAAAAGGCCCTCCCATAATATCAATCTCAATTTCACAATGGGCTTCGAAGCGCCAGAGCTTCCCGATGGTTCTCCGAGTCTAATCAAAGACTCGTCTGGTTCAAGATGGACTCCCCTATTTCGGAAGGGTTGTGAATTTGATTCGCAAGTCTTTCTGAAAGTCATGATGAACTTGATTCGCAATCCGAATATCAATTCCAGCTGGTTATTCCGTGCCGATATCTTAGTTGAGAGAGATCCAAGTCAACATGATGTGGCTACTGACCCCGCGGTCACACGGCCAACCATTCTCCATTTCGAAGACATGCACCTTGATAAAGCTCTAGTACGGAAGCTTATTCCTAGAAATACTCGAAGAGATCAGCCTTTAGATCAAACATGCTTAATTTATCATGGCAGCGGTCCGGGGAATGTAGAATGGTCTATGGTCGTTTACAAACCCCACGTCTCATCTCCTGATGACATGCCATTCTATCATCCCAAAGTGCAAGGCATAGCATTTCTCCACGAATGGAGCCCCGATCAAAGCGAAGGTTCAGTGTCCATCCATTACAATTTCTTTGACGATAGGGATCGCTCACCAAAGTTGGTGGGAACGGCTCTTAACCTTCTGTCAGTGCTCCACAAGCATGGCGAAGGAACTAAAAAGGGGTATACTAAGCGGGTTCATCACGACACCATCATTCCCCAGATTTCCGTCCAAAATACATACACCAGATTAAAACAGAATTATGCCCGTCAGCTTATTCAAACTTGGGCCGAGGTCACAGACCCATCCAAACACGTGTTTGAGGACTTGAGTATTGCGGCATTCCTTATCGAGCTGTGGACCGAGATGTACAAAGATTCTTCCTTCCCCGGATTTGTTGATATTGGTTGCGGCAACGGTCTCTTAGTATATATCCTCCGAAAGGAAGGATACTCGGGTTGGGGATTTGATGCTCGAAAGCGCAAATCGTGGGAACAATATTCTGAGATTATCAGCGACGGGCTTGAGCTCCGAGAGAGTCTCCGCCAATATGTTTTGCTTCCTTCTGTGATTGATCATCATTTGAATACGAAGGATGAGAGTGTTAGGGAGATCTACAATGTAGATAGTACTGATCTTATACATGATGGATTATTTCCCGAAGGCACTTTTATTATATCTAATCATGCGGACGAGCTAACACCGTGGACACCAATACTCGCCGCTATATCAAACTGCCCGTTTATCATGATACCCTGTTGCAGTCACGACCTTACCGGTGCAAGATTCAGAGCCCCCGCACCAAAAGCACAGAACAAATCGCCGTCAGCGTACTCGTCGCTAGTTGAATGGATTAAAAATATAGCGAAAGACAGCGGCTGGGAAGTGGAAACTGAGATGCTGAGGATACCAAGCACTAGGAATATCGGCTTAATCGGTAGGAAAAGGGATACGTCCTTGGAGGTAGATATCCAACAGGTGATAGCCAAGTACGGTGGCACAGAGGGATATGCAGAAAACGTGATGAAGCTAATAGAAAGCAAACCTAGAGGACACTAGCGATAGTTAGTTACTACAGAGTATAAAGAGGCGAATTCGATGCCGTTAAATAAAAGCTAGTAAATGAAACTACAATCGTTGTCTTGTGACTAACGGAATCTGAATGTTTCTTTATAAGAGATAACTACATGTAGCTCTGTGAGTACCTTGGTACTATGGAAAGGGGTGAATGACCTAAGAGGACATGTCCATACCTTAGTACATAGTACCTAGGCACCGAGAGTAAGGTACGTACCGTCGGTGTGGCTTAGTAGCTTACAGCGCACGGACTTGCGGTGGCTTAACTGGAGCAGTTGCAACGTCGCTCCTTTGGAAGGTTCAAGGAAATGTGCTGGCCCGAAATTATGTGAATTAAGCAATACACCAAAGACGGTGATTAATCTTCAACTTTCACCTTTTTAATATAGCCGTCTCACCACCCACAATGAGTTACGGCAAGAAAGATGAAGATGCCGACCTCGGCCTGGTCAAGGTCGACCGTACTCAAGTTTTCCAAGAAGGTAAGTTTTAATTCAATTCGGCATCCAAATTCCCCCCCTAGCTGCTCGTCCACTCCGCTACACGGTCTACGTGATGGTTACGTGATGGTCTACGTGGTGTTTTATACAGTCTGCACGATAGCATTGCTAAATAACAACAAGCTCGATTATTCAACAGTTCACCAATCCAACCGCGAAGATGTCGCATTCTCCTAACAAAGATCGCTCTCTTATTATATACCGGCGAGAAGTTCCCGACGAACGAAGCCACGACCCTCTTCTTCGGTATCTCGAAGCTATTCCAGAACAAGGATGCCAGCTTACGACAGATGGTTCACCTTGTTATCAAGGAGATTGCCAACTCGGCAGAAGATATCATCATGGTTACGAGTACCATAATGAAAGATACCGGTGGTAGCACGGATGCGATTTACAGACCTAATGCCATACGAGCCCTGTGTCGCATTATCGACGTGAGCCAAATGCAGAATACCAGCTTCTTTACTCCCCTTTGCTGATGCCTTACAGGCGACAACCGTCCAATCGATCGAGCGTGTGATGAAGACTGCGATAGTCGACAAGAACCCTTCGGTATCTTCCGCCGCCCTCGTATCTTCCTACCATCTCCTCCCTATCGCTAAGGACGTTGTTCGACGATGGCAATCCGAGACTCAGGAGGCCGCTGCCTCAACCAAGTCCTCAGGTGGCTTCTCCCTCGGCTTTTCGTCATCTTCCGCCTCGCTCCCAGTTAATAACTCCACCATGACCCAATACCACGCCATTGGTCTCCTATACCAGATACGATCTCACGATAGGATGGCTTTGGTTAAGATGGTGCAACAGTTTGGCGCCGCTGGTGCTGTCAAGAGCCCTGCCGCTATAGTAATGCTGGTCAGGCTGGCCGCGCAATTGGCTGAGGAAGACCAATCGCTCAGGAAGCCCATGATGCAGCTACTAGACGGCTGGTTAAGACATAAGAGCGAGATGGTCAATTTCGAGGCAGCCAAGGCAATCTGCGATATAAGAGACGTAACGGATGCCGAAGTTACCCAGGCCGTTCATGTTCTACAGCTATTCCTCTCTTCGCCCCGTGCCGTAACCAAGTTTGCCGCCCTTCGAATCCTACACAACTTCGCTTCGTTCAAGCCGCAAGCTGTCAACGTTTGCAACCCGGATATCGAGGCGCTCATCTCCAACAGCAACCGATCGATCGCCACGTTCGCTATTACCACGCTTCTCAAGACCGGCAACGAAGCAAGTGTAGATAGGCTGATGAAGCAAATCTCCGGATTTATGTCGGAAATCACGGACGAATTCAAGATTACCATCGTCGAGGCCATCCGGACTTTGTGCCTCAAGTTCCCCAGCAAGCAAGCTGGCATGCTTTCTTTCTTGAGCGGTATCCTACGCGACGAGGGTGGCTACGAGTTCAAGAGGGCTGTGGTAGAAAGCATGTTCGATCTCATCAAGTTCGTGCCAGATTCTAAGGAGGATGCTCTGGCCCACCTCTGCGAATTTATCGAAGACTGCGAGTTTACGAAGTTGGCCGTTCGCATCCTTCATTTACTGGGTTTGGAGGGACCCAAGACTTCCCAACCTACTAAGTACATCCGATATATCTACAACCGTGTCGTTCTAGAGAACGCCATTGTGAGGGCCGCGGCCGTAACCGCCCTAGCCAAGTTCGGTGTAGGCCAGAAAGACCCCGAAGTCAAGCGTAGCGTCGACGTTTTGTTGACTAGGTGCTTGGATGACGTGGATGATGAAGTCCGTGACCGTGCTGCTCTCAACCTGAGGTTAATGCACGAGGAAGATGACTTGGGTGAACGCTTCATCAAGAACGGTAAGCACGTTACAGTTTCTTATATGCGGTTTAAAAAGCTAATCAGGGATACAGAGAACATGTTCTCACTACCTTACTTCGAACACCAGCTCGTTATGTATGTAACATCAGATGATAAGTCAGCCTTCGAGACTCCGTTCGACATCAGCCAGATCCCGGTTGTCACTCGGGAGCAAGCAGATGCCGAGGACCGCACGAAGAAGCTCACGGCCACTACGCCATCCCTCAAACCGCCAAAGACAGGCCCTACCAAGGCAGCACCCACCGGCGCGGAGGCGCAAGCTTCGGCTGTCGCCGCTGCGCAGAAGTACGCCCAAGAGCTTATGGCAATCCCAGAAATGAAGGAATTTGGCAGTGTTCTCAAGTCGTCCTCTATTGTTGAATTGACCGAGGCTGAGACTGAATACGTCGTAACAGTCGTCAAGCACATCTTCAAGGAGCACATTGTACTCCAGTACGAAGTCAAGAATACCCTTCCAGCCACAGTTCTCGAGAATGTGTCAGTAGTCGCAACACCCTCCGACGAGGAAGAACTCGAGGAGGTGTTCATTATCCAGGCCGAAAAACTCCCCACGGACGAGCCCGGAAAGATTTACGTGGCATTCAAGAAGGCAAACGGCGAGGGATCTTTACCCACTGCTACCTTCTCTAACATTCTCAAGTTTACAAGCAAAGAAATCGACCCTACTACCAATGAGCCTGAAGAGGCGGGCTACGAGGATGAGTATGAGGTATCAGACTTTGATCTTTCTGGTAGCGATTACGTGATACCCACGTTCGCAGGTAACTTCAATCACGTGTGGGAGCAAGTTGGTGCGGCTGGCGAGGAGGCTGAGGAGACAATGCAGCTATCCGGCGTGAGCAGCATCGCAGGTACGTATATATTTTATCGGTCTAAGATGCCAGCAGTGCTAACGTTAGATCTCAGACGCTACGGAGCAGCTGATCAAGGCGCTCTCGTTGCAACCACTAGAGGGTACAGATGTACCGGTAAACCAGACGACGCATCAACTGAAGCTGTTGGGCAAGACGGTCAACGGCGGAAGGGTTGTAGCAAACGTCAGGATGGCGTACTCGTCGAAATCGGGAGTAACAACCAAGATTATAGTTCGCAGCGAGGAGGAGAACGTTGCCGCCATGGTTGTGGCGTCCGTCGCGTAATAATGATGGTTTCTGGAAAGGCGTTTCTGCAAAAAATGACGAGCGATGTCCTTTCGGTTTTGAGGGTTACCTTATGCATATTACTAGAGAATTGAGATAGGAGAAAGGAGGGGGGTAGTTTAGTAGGGGAGGGGATAGCAAGACTCGTGCGATCCCAGACGAAATGAGGACGGAGTCATCCCGTGTTTATAGGACGAGTAAAGAAGAAATTACGGTAACCTTTTTCGAGTGCGAGAACGAACCTGAGAGGTTGAACCCGAATAGGTATGATGAATCGACTAGTATAATACGTTTTGAACCTTGAGTTGTCCTTGCTTCTTATGAATTGATATGGTCAAGTCGAGTGATTCGCCTTTGTGGGTGTGGTACCTATAGGCCCCCATACTATACATCGCTACTTCCACGTATAAGAGTAAGTACTTAGGTACGTATTTAATTTACGCGTTGCACACGAGACGCAATCCCCCGTCAAGTTCGTCCGTTAGCTGCTCACGTTAATTGAATTTACTGGGAGGTACCTACCCGCCTATTGGCAGCTACCTCTGAGCGGTAGCTACACTGCGATAGAAGGTACGTTTCTGTAAACTTCTAGCTCTGAAAATGGATCCTAGGCACATGTAGATATTGGATGCATGGGATGCACACAATGACGTTTTCCCCATCTTTTTTTTATTCCATGCCCTAGCAACAAGCCAACTCATCTTTTTGTTTTTTCTTAATTTTCTCTCTCGTCTTTCGTTAGTAAAAGACTGTCTACGCATAATAGTATTAATTCACTGTTAGACGATTTAGTTCGTCCTTTGATCTTCGACGACGTTTCGGTAATAAAGGGGACGCTTTTTTTTCCTTTATATTGTTCTCCCCCCTCCCGGTCCGAAGGCGTTGTCCTTTGTTATCCGGATTCCGGGCCAGCTACGTATCGATCATTCAATACGGGGGATATAGCAACAGCTCGGCTTGTGCGAGATCGATTGGACATCTAATTTCTTGGACTACAACGGAATAGCTGGGGAATAGTAGCATAAAACCGCCAAGATGGTCTACGTACGACAGGAATTCCTGCCGAATCTAAAGGCGTACAAGTACTCGGGCGTCGACCATTCGTTGACGTCCAAGTACATCTTGAAGCCCTTTTACACCAATTTCGTCATCAAGTGCTTCCCTATGTCCATGGCCCCGAACCTCATCACTTTGACGGGTTTCATGTTCATCGTCGCCAATTTCTTTACGCTGCTATGGTATAACCCGACCCTCGACCAAGACTGCCCCTCGTGGGTCTACTACTCGTGGGCCGTTGGCCTGTTCCTCTATCAGACTTTTGATGCGGTGGATGGTACGCAAGCGTATGTGCTGTGCCAGAGCTATCTGGAGCTACCCGGAGCTATCTGGAACTATTCTCCCCATTACGGATAGGAACAGCTAGCTAATTGACGTCTTACAGACGACGAACCAGACAAAGCGGCCCCCTCGGCGAGCTCTTCGACCACGGCGTCGACGCTCTTAACACTTCTCTCGAATGTCTCATCTTCGCTGCTTCGCAGAACATGGGACAGAGCTGGTACACCGTCGCTACGCTGTTCGCCTGTACGTAAAATCCAGACCCTTCAATTCTTTTACCTTCGCCAGTAAGCTAACCAACTACCTTCTCAACAGCCCTCCAGACTTTCTACGTTCAGACTTGGGAGGAATACCACACCGGCACTCTCACGCTAGGCATTGTCAACGGCCCCGTCGAAGGCATCTTGATTATCGTGTTCGTGTACGCGCTGACGGGGTACATGGGCGGCGCCTCCTTCTGGCAGCAATCCATGCTCGAGACCCTGCATGTCCCCAAGTCCCTCGGCATCCCCGAGTACTTGTACAACCTGTCCTTCACTCAGTGGTACATGGCCCAGGGCACCGTCGTTATGGTCTTCAACACGGTCGAGAGCGCGCGTAACGTTATTCGGGCTCGTCGTGCTCGCGGTGACCGCAGCCGTTGGGCTCTGCTGGGCCTGCTACCGTTCGGTAGTATTTGGGCCCTGGTTGTGGCCTATTTGTACCTCCAGCCCGTGATCCGCACCCAGCATCTCGTACCTTTCGCCGTATTCGCCGGTCTTATCAACGCATACAGCGTTGGCCAGGTCATTACAGCACACTTGGTCAAGCTGCCCTTCCCCTACTGGAACATCCTAGCTCTACCCCTAGCCTACGGCGTCGTCGATTCCCTCGGGCCCGTCCTCCAATCCCACTTCGGTTGGGCTTCAGGCTGGCCCAGCGCCCTCGGAGACGGCGTATACCAAGTCGCCTTCATGTTTTGTATGCTGGGCGTAGCAATTGGTGTCTATGGATCTTTTGTCGTCGATGTGATTGTTACCATCTGCGATTACTTGGATATCTGGTGTCTTACGATTAAGCACCCGTACGTCGAAGTCGAGGAACACGCCAACGGAAAGAAGGCGAATTAGGGGTTGAGCGGGCGGATACGGATAGTACTACAGGAAGAGGAGGGGTGACGAATAGGACATCATGATAATAAAACGCATCATTTTAGATCCTGGAATCTAGAAACAGATGCTCTTATTGCTTCTGCAGGAGCGGAGTGTTCCGATTCGGGCGTTTCTATTTTGCTTGGTTGGGAAGGGTGTACGGCATAACGAGTAATTCAATGGAGCTGATGAAAAACTATTAAGGCTAGGGACGGAGAGACGAAAAGGCAAGGGGAGGGGGAGGGGGGGATATTCGTTTGAGATAATGGTGAACGATGACCAAGTGCTGGGCGTCTTTTATGTCTACTTCTTATGCTCCGCTCTGTTATTTCATGGTTATGCTATTTTACGTTTTATTCTTGGGACGAGCTTTTTGAGATATTATGCATGTATGTACCTATTTATATGGTTTGATATACCCCTTGGATGAGATGATATACCTAAGATGGGATGGAAAGGGGGGGAGGACTTTGGTACTATATATTAACCTCTTTATTTACCTACGTTTGATTCCGGTTGGGCTATACGGCGAATGCCTCAGTGCCCGGAACTTAATCTAAGAAACGGGGTTTGCCAAATCCTAGACTTGGATCCAGGTACATCCAGTCTCGTAGACTCGAATTACAGGAGACTTTGCGCGCTAGCCATTGCCTGTGGTTGAATTGGCAAGTAAGTACTCTTTAGTCCCTGGGGAAAGGGGGGCTCGCGATATACGCATCGTGCTCCTATTCTTGCCTAGATGGCGTCACGCACAATACAAGGCAATCTAGAACAACGACTAAAAGGGAGATCATAGACAAGGTTAAAGATGTTTATCTTCTAGTTCAACCGCACCGCACCACACCTAGATAGGTACAACAACAGCAACAAGCCTCCCCCTCTTCAACCCTTCCCCCCCAAGAACGTACATTACAACAACAAAGAGACAAGACGAAAGAAAAAAAAAACCAAATCCCGTCTCAAATGCAGCAATAGCCCCGTAGAAGCTGTATCCGTATAATAGATGGACAGATAAATGGTCATAGGTAGGTAGGTATACGATATATATAACCCAACCTCGTCCCCATCCCCATCCCTAGCCCTAGCCAGCCAGCCAGCCTCCCTAACTGTTGAACAGCAGACCAGGTACGTAGATAAACGTAGATGTAGATGTAGATATAGATATAGATATATAAGCATTGAGCCACGGCGATAAAAAGAAGGGGCAAGAAAAGAGTATTTGGTAGGTATTTGGAACGAGTTGGGTTGGTGGTGGGGGGAAAAAAAATATTCGTAAAAATCTCCTTGTATCCCTTCCCTCTTGGTGATATAATAAATATAAAAAGTATAAAAATAAAAATAAAATAAAAGCATTCACCGGTCCCCTTTGCAATAAGATAACCCTTCCGGCCAGAAACTCCCCGACCATGTTTGAGTTTGGTTTCGTCCTCTATATCATTCCCCTGAGTCGTCACCTCCGCGCGCGCGAGCCTTGCCCGGTACCTGGTCCTCGGTTCCCTTTTCAGTTGGTCGTCGATTTGGGGGTCAAGGAGCAGTATCCGTTCCTATACTTACTAGGAGGTCTCGAGCGCTTCGATCGTGACATGCTCGTCCATTCATCGATGCTCCGTACGTTACCCGCCCGTCCCCTCGTCCGCCAATTTACAAAACCGAGATCGTTTTTTCCCGTGGTACCCGGTGCGCCATCGTGGTCTCATGTACCTCTTTCTCCGCTTATTCGGAAGCAGCTGATTTCTTCCCCGCCATGGAGAGTCTTATAGCCATCCCTCTCTCCGTGGCGCCATTCCCCACCGACATCTCCCATGTCGAATTCCAACGTAGTCCCTCATAATAACTCGTCGCTACCACTTGCAACACTTTCCACGATGGCTTGCAGGATGACACGTTCCTCGAACACGGGGCCTTGTCCGTCGCACTTGGCTTGGGATTTTAGCCGTAAGCTCACGTCGCCGACATCGACCCTACCCTGCTTAAATAACTCGTGATTGATGATGTAATCCCACGTAGCACCCGCAGCCAAGAGGCGCTCGCCGCCAGACTCGACTATGCGGTGACTCGGGGTCTTGTTAGTGTGGTTCTGGAGGAGGTCCGAGTAGAAGTCCGTGGGGTTGTACTGCATTGGACCTGTGGTCGTCGGGGCTGGAGGCGACAGGGAACCGTTCTGAGCGTGGACGTTGGACGTGGCGCGCAGAATCTCGTTCTCGGTGCTCATCTTCTGCAGGTCGCGTTTCAACTTTTCGTTCTCGCTGGCCGTCTGATGCTGCTGTGCTTCCAAGCTAGCTAACTTAGCTTCGAGATCCTTAACATGTCGTTCTTTGCGTTCTCGGAATGCGCGCTGACTAGGAACCAACATAATGTTAGTCAAACACCAAAAATCTTTCGATATTAATCTATCACACGTTGGACCGTCCCTCCAATTCTAAATTTCGGGGGTTACTCACGCGGCCCGGTTTTGCGCTTTCCGGCGAGATTGGGCAGGCGTTAAATCGTCGTCATCCGAATTGGATGCGGTCTGTCTGTTTGCATCGGGATCCGGTTTAGCCATGGGTAGTATATCGGCCTGATTGCTCTTCACACCCGAAACACCATTCACTTGGGATTGGTTTTGACCAGTCTGACCGCTCTGACCGCTCTGGCCGTGTATGGGATGCGTCGGGGGTGTAGGCGGGCCGGGAGGGCCGGGGAAGGCCTGGGGTTGCTGATTGAATTGGGCATACGGCTCAAAATTCTGTTGAAAGTGATCACTATTCTGGAAGCCATCGTAAACATCCTGAATGACGTAGGGAGATCAGCGCTCCATTTTCTAGGCAAGGCGACATAGAACCCTACACTAAAAACTGAAACAAAGCAAAGGCACGGGATACACTAACATGTGGAGAGTGGTTGTTGAACTCGTCGGATGCGGCTGAGTTGGAATGAGACGGGGTCAAGGGAGGAATCCCGATAAAGTGATAGGGATGAGCTCCACCGTAGAACGGATGTGAGAAATCCATCTTCTTGACTTGAAAAAGACTTGATCGTGAGAATATCTACTATACGATATGCCACGATGTGCAGAAAAACAAGAGCGTCTGTGGACGTTGCGAAGAAGTGTAGGAGAAGTGGAAAAGAGACCTGCACGGCGAGACCGGCGGTTCGATGGTGTTATTACTCGCCTCTCCCAGTAATACGTCCAAAGAGAGCTGCTGATGGATGGTTCAAGTAAACGGAGGGGGGGGTCAATACAAGGTCCAGGGGTGCCTCTCTTTTGGTTTGGCCGTTCCCGAACACAGGGGAGGCTTGCTAATCTACCCAGATCTGCGTAGCGTGCTTGGGATTGACACAAAGTTGGCAGCACAGCAGATCAGACGGTCAGATAAATTCTTGATATCAGGCAAAGTTTTAGGTAGGTAGACGAAAGCCAAAAGGTCTCATCGTCGCTTTTGTGTGTCCCTGCTCCGTGCTTCGTGCTTTGTGCTTCGTGCTTCGGCTTCCCGGTGGAAATACAGTCGAGGGAATATTGGAAAAGCAACGGGGAATATGTATCCTTAAGCCTTCTACGTCTTCCAGGACCACAGAAATAAGAGGAGACCATCTTACTAATTTTGGCAATATGCGATGTTCCTTCGGTTGAGGTGGCAAATAGGAATCACCTATTTCATCTCCACAGACGGGAAGGGTGGATTGTCCCGTACCCAAACTCGTCTAGGTTAGGTTAGAGGGGGGATGTTGAAATGGCCCTGTCGACTTTTTCTTTTTCTTTTTTTTTTCTTTTTTTAAATGTACCGCCTGCATGTCCCACGCCACCCGCCGTTCCTAGAACATTCCGTGGTGATTCGACAAAACCCCAAACTAGTGTATAGCGATAGGGGTGACAAACGAGTGTTCGTCTTGAGGGCGAACCTTGCGAACCTTAGATTAATGGCCTTGCCATTCATTCAGACCCTTCTTGCATTTATAGTGTAGTTGAATACCCCAATTTCCATTGGGCAGCAGCGTATACAAAACAAGCCAATATATGCTTGCTATATTGCTCAATCATCGGCGATGACGAGACTTTGGGGGGGGCCACTAACCTAATAAAAGACACTCGTGGTTGAAGTAGACCATAGCTGGGTTTTTCCCGCAAATTTTTCGACCCTTTGCACGCCTTGGAATCCTTCATAACTGCCTCTTTTTAACTTACATATGCTTCTTACACCCCTCCGAGACCCAGAGAGAACCAGTGTTTGAGGTACTTCGGTCGTCAGCTGCACTTCCGCTGGGTTGCGTAGGCCGTTCGACGACAGGCATAGTTGACATGCGGGATTGTACGGCCATTGCATCTTTCTCGCGGCCAATCATCGCCGGAGGATCAACTTCTCCGCCAGAAACAGGTAGCCTCTACTCTCGATAGTAGCACATTACACACACTGACGTTAGACAGTGTTTCCACTAGAGTCCCCCCTCAAACTGCTGACGGTGTCTGCAGCTGAGGCGGTATAGATCGAGGATTGTAAGGTCTCGATCCTCCACAGCCACCGTTTCTCACCCCGACAGTTGATAGTGGGAGATGGCCGGATCCTAGTCTTTTTCGAGCACCATGCGATTACAGACATCCCCGAAAATAGTAGGCGCAGACATAGAGCGCCTACAAGCCCTTATCCGGACCCCCTTGGCGTGTTCAAAAAAATTTCCAATGCCGACCAAGAAGCGAAGAAATGAAACAGCCAGGTTTTCTGCTACTCATCAATACTCCTAGAAATGATAAGCTTAACGCGTACCACAGGACGTAATCCACAAAACTAATTGACTTTTACACGTAGTAGACGATACCCAACATATCTGAAGTCTGATGACACCGCAAATGTATTGTTTCCCATATGGGTTACGTTCGGTCTTGTTCTTGTAAGTCGTGTTACATCGAGGCGACCTCCGTAATGTGACTTGGGAAGCCAATAGCGCATCTATATCATATTAGCCAGCGCAATAGTTGATTGCCGTTCAACAGCATACCGGTTTACCTAAAGCCCCATGCGTATGCCATCACGTGCATTGTTGTTACCGAGTTATTCTACCTACTCGCATTTTCGAGGAAGCGCACCCAGTGAGAGAATCCCAGAAGCCAGTTCACATCCCGCGACATCCAGAAATAGCTGGAGCTAACGTAGGAACCTTAGGGTCACTATCCAAGACTTTCGAGACGAGGTGATATCGCGTTTGGAGAACTTGGGGTAACACTGCTCCCCCTTTGGCCTCCGTAAGGGGGTTGTAGAGAATGGGGCGGTGATTCTCACCTACCGCCGAGTGAATCTGGACTCTGGACGGCACTCATGATATTGTGGAGTCTGGTCCAGTTCGCCGCTAGGGCGCGCGTAATCATACGTCGATTAGTAAACCCAGTCGATCTTGGGCGATATCAGAAAGGTCGAAATTGACCTTGGGACCGAAGAACCAGCCCGCTGGTAGCAAAGTATGGGCCAGGCAAGCTTTTATGTCGAAACCATCAGCCCAAATATGTTTGCGATAGACCAAACAATAGCGAATGATATAAGGGCGTTTCCTAAACAGGAAATCTCTCTCATTCCTCGTTACTCAGGTATGGACTGATGAGAAGTTTGCCTTGTAGTATGAGCGCTCGAAATAAACGAATAGGTCAATTAGCAAGCATCACTCTCTTTTATACGTATTTTCGCCGAGATTATGCATTCGTTATTATTCCCTCATGTCGGATGAAAGAACAGTGAACATATCAGGGGTGGAGCCTTGCAAGTATCTAGACATACGTCTAACCCTCCATTCGCCATATAGTGCCAACAGTGAAATAATTGTATGATGGATGAAATCCCGGAAGAAAGAAGTATAGCTCGTATTATTTAGGTGTCCGTCACAATCGAATATGTCTCGAAACCCTCTCAACGATAGGAAATGAGAGCGGAATCAAGAGCAACGCAACGGAAGTAACCCAGACAAGTTACAGGAAATCCGTTTATCGTCCAAGTCTTTGGTTGGTATCTCCACCAAACGACGTTATCATAATTTTATATATACCGGTCTATTCGTACGACCTACATAGGTAGGTAGGTAGGTAGGTACCTAGGTAAGCAAATAAGACACAAGAAGTAGGTAGACCACAGCTGACAACTCATAAAGAATAAAATTCAAGAAAAACAGAGTGAATGGGATGAACGAGGGAAGCGTGCCTGCAATGTTGAATGCCCGAAATATATACCTAGGTACCTACTTACCCATATACCTATATATATAGGTATATATATATGAATAAGGTATATAATCGAGGGATGGGATGGGATGGGATGGGCTGTTCCGTCCGAAGTAATTGGATTTGCTTTCCGGTACATAATCCGTGGGTAGTTCACAAAGTTGCCCGTACAGACGAAAGGTAATTTTTATCTGATGCTTCTTATTGTTTGCACCCAGAGGTCTAGATTAGTCGCACCTGGAATATTTAGAGTGTCTGGAAATACCTGTGGCCAAGATACATGTAATGAGGACGGATCTTTCCACTTTCAAGATGCTTTAGGATGTAGCTGGTACAAGAAAACGTACAAGACTTAGTAGGCAGGTACATTCGCGCTTGCAACTTCCTCTAACCCCCTAACTTTGGCTGTGCTTTCCTATTTGAGCACTGGCGAGAACCTCCTTCCCCCGGTTCCCATACACTAGTATGTACATTAGGTAGCAGCCTACGAGATACCCCATAAACACTACGATTCCATGCGAGTCTAACACTAGGGAAGTTTGATAAAGAGGAAGGAAGCAGTTTTGTTCATTCCAGAATCTCGCAGTTGCCATAATTTCTACTTGGTAGCCTTAAAAGGTACGGTTCCTGCCCACAATCAGATAAACCTCAATTTCCAAAAATTTCTAACACATCTTTTTTTTGTCAGACCTCAACAACAATCACTACCAGCCCAGGCGCAACGAGTGAACCATCAAAGTTCCCTTATGGTTCTATACCTTCTACAACTAATGCTTAAAGGTTAAGAAAAGTAGACACTACTCCTTCTACTACTCTTATTCCCATATCCATCCATACCCATCATCATTTCCACCATCAACAATAATATCATCGTCATCTCACGTTTCTTTCCACTCTTTTTATTCTAGCCCACTCTCTTTCTCGACGAGTACAGACGAGTCGTCGGCGAAAATCTCTCGTAACTTAATCGGTCAGTCACCATGGAGACGCACTTGTCTCAACAACCAGATCAGTCTAGCTCATCGCAGCGACAATACACCACTGTTGGATCAGTCTGGCACCCACAATCTACGCCGCTGCAGCCTCCGGCACGTCGTGGTCGAGCTCTTAGGTCTTCCGTGGCCAATCCCATGCTCGAACCTTACCCGGAAGATCCTTTCAATACTTTTGGCGCTGCCCATCCGTATTCTCACTCTCATTATTATTCGCCTTTGCAGCAGAATTTTGATCGCGCCGTCAGTCCCATCCAGTCTACCCGCTTACTGTCTCCCGATCATTTTATGCACCCAGATCATCCGACCCATTTTGACAATATTCCGTCCTCTGGCAGTCCCGGACCCAAGAGAATCACTGAGTTCGGGGGGCAATACTCTGCCACTCCACCTATCGGCATGCCTCAGCAGATCAGTCCAGCTATTCCGCGTCTACCCATGCCCGGCAACACTGTTGCTACTCCAGGCATCCATGGCCAAGTAAACAACCACTACGACAACGAGGGCAATAACCACGAGCACGAAGACGTGGAAGAGGAAGAGGATATTAACATGACTCTCAATAATATGTCAACTAAGACACTCACGAACTTGGCATCCTACCCAAACCCCATGCGGGAGGCTGCACAGAGGGTCCTTACGAGAGCCAGACAGGTTCCTTCAGCACCGCACCATCAAGTCTCAGATTCTATCTCACATCAAAACAGCGGTTTGAATTTCCCACCTGGTTTGGGTCCTAGAACCATCCGATCTGACCCGGTTGGCGCCGAGAGCCTATTTCAGTCCGACAAATTCGACTCGCGCAACCCCGATCAGCTACTGGGCCATCCCCATCCGGGTGTTACGACGGCCGCGGCCCGGGGCCGCGACTCCTATCCAGCCGTATTACCCAAGGGACTGGGCGCCCCACAACCTCTAACTGCAGGCCCTCCCGGACAACGTCACTTTCAACCCTCGGCCTTCAACGGAGCCCCAAATGCACTGCAAAAGGGATTCGAGAAGCCTCGCGAGTTTGATAACTTTGCTGACGACCTCACTCATCATCAGCCCCTCTCATCCTTCCAGCCACAGCGACATGCGCAGTCCACGCCTCGACAACCCACCCCTTCATACAAGAGCGAAGCGCTCTCTATTCGCCCGGTGGCACCTGTCATGAACAAAGATACTAATAGTAACATCAAAATGGTAGACACACTCACATATGAGGAAGCTAAAAGATTCTTCCCAAAAGGACTTCCCCCGGACTTCAACTTCGATACCAAACCGGTAGATGACAACTGGGCAGAGAAGTGCATGAAAGAAGAAGAAGAGAAGGGTAAAGGTGGAAGGCAGAAATTACTATGGCAACAGACTGCTGAATTCCAAGCGAATCATAAGTCCAGACTTGACCATGACTTCTACAACGGAAATTACATGATCTACAAGAACTTAAGAACGGCCGTCCATGAGAAGAACAACCGCGACGTCGTACGCACTATTGGTTCTGAGTCCCAGGAACCTCGAGAATTACCAAAGCCTAGACTTGAGACTGAATTCGATGGCCGTTTTATCTCTGTTGAGAATGCCAACGCGATTCCCACACACGAGCACGCCGAGCCTCTCCTTAGCGTGTTGTATCAGTCCCTCGACAGAAATACGAAGCTCTCGTCACCAGAAAAGTCATCCCCGAGCAGCGGACCTCACTAGATTCCCACTAGGACACAACAGCTGAAGACAGTCAGTGCATATAAGAACACCCGTGTCATGTGGACTCAGTTTCTATTTAACTAAGTGATGCGAATAGGAATTGCTGCTCTGGAAACCGGATGCACAATTTGGGGAAGTAAAATGGCCCTTACCAAGTAAGGTCTGACAAGGAAGGAAGGAAGGAAGGAAACCGGGAAAGGAAATTCATAAAGTGCACCTTGTTGATGGTGTTAACCCGCCAGGGATTTTTCGAGGATAAGCAGCAGTTCATCCGTATTCTTTTTTCAAAGATCTCGGCAGCAAGGGATATTGTACAGAGGCTCTAATTTTGGATTAGAAGTGGCGCTCGCGCGCGTGCATCACGTCAACAGGACAGTAATGGGCGTTGGTCGGTTGTATCAGGATGGAATCTTCTTCTCTAATGGCATGGGGGCCCTGAGCTTTGTACACAATTGCTTTGGCACTTGATCGATATCTTCTTATCCTTTGTGTTTTTCTCTTAACTTGGCCAGGGATATCCTGCCATTCTTCTGATTTTGGCATCTTCTGACCCACGAGTCTCACGCATCTGAAGCACCGAGACATGTATCCTAGCACGGCCTTATAGGAGAACGTAGGCTTCTGGGTACCTCATTTTTCGTTCCGGTTTATCTTCATCTCATCAAGCTTATGAAGATAATTTCCACCTCACCGTCTAATCTTGATTTCGTGGACCGTATGTGTTTTAATAGGAGAATTTCTTACCGGTAATACTCATTAAGATCATTAATACACATATCTCCTCACTGTATGTGAACGCCCCCTCGTCTTGAGATGGGTAGTCTGGCGCAAACCAGGTCTTGCTCTAAAAATCCCCATTCTTCGTAGCCGTTTTTTACGAAATTGTGTATGGTCGAGCCACTAGGAGGAGAGAATGAAGAACTGCTCCTTAGCACAGGTCTAATACTTGCAGGACGATATACCTAGACTAGACTGACCGGCAATTCCTGATTTATATACTTTGCTTTTATGTTTGTAAGTACCTACACCGACGAATAATCAATGAAATTCATTATTTTTATTTTTATTTTTATTTTTTATTTTTCAAGGTAGTTGGATTATAATAATACCTACTGTTAGGTTAGGTAGGTGCCTAGGTAGATATGGCATACGAATAAATCCAATTGCTATATATATAACCGCCGCGAACATGGATTTTCAGGGGTAATTCCCCTCCTGCGTATGTAGGTGTATGTCATACTCGAGAAACGGCTTCTTATGGCTATACCTACTTAGGTATGTATGTATAAGCAAACCACGCCAAGCGGGCTTCGTTCTCGTTCTCGATCTCGATCTCGTTTTCGATACCTAATCTCATTACTATTCTCTCTCCTGTAGTTATACAATCTGGCAAACACTGCTCGGCTACTTCAAGCCAAGCCCAGTGCAGCCAAGCCGCGAAAACAGCAGCACTTGGGAAGAAAAAAAAGGGTTTTTTTTTTTTTTTTTTTTTTTTTTTTTGCGAATGAAACTCCGAGGACTAAAATACGTCTGTCTCTCGCCGGCCCCTTTTCTCCCCGTCGCAGGATAGCCCGGCCCATCAAACGGCAAAACCTCCCTAAGAACAGCAGTACCTAGGTAATAAAACCTAGCTCTTCTCTCCTCCCCTTTCCATCGCCATTGAAAGATATACCTAAGCACCTATCAACTTACTTTCTCGCTCGGGATTCATTACTCGGGCTCAGTCATACATAAAACACACAGCCACCAGCCTACCAACCCTCCTTCAAGGGGGTCCTCCGGCCGCACGTAGGATATCCGGAACGTAACTTAAATAAATGTCTCGAGCCCCAATTTCAAGCCTCAGTGCACCAAGTTAAAACAAAACAAAACACGCAAGATGAAGAATTTCCTAACATTTGCATGCCTATGTAAGTACGTATGTAGGTAGTGTAAGCGAAACACGCACTGATCGTCAGAAAATACGTGATGATAAAGTTCCAAGAGACATAAAAAAAAAGAGGCCACGACGTGATAACATAACATAAAAAGCTAGTCTTTTTTTTTCCCCCGTTGCGTGCCTGCCAGCTAGCAATCGCCTGATGAGAGTAGTAGTAGTAGTAGTAGTAGTAGTAGTAGTAGTAGTGGCAATAGTAGGAGTGGTAATAGTAGTAGTGGTAATAGTAGCTGAGCCTAGTACTAGAATACCTAAGTTGCGTGAAGAGACATTCGTACAAAGGAATTGAAAAATTTCGGTGAACGTCGCACCGACATTGGAATTGTGGTGATGAAAATATGGTTATCGGGAGCTAAGGCTCCTGAGTTGTCGAATCGAGCCCCGAAGGCAAAAATAAACAAGCTTTTCTAGTAGCCCGAGCCCAGAATCAACGCCCGCGGAGCCCATTTCCTGCTACCCTCCAGCTGGCCGGAGAATACAACATCGTGGTATATGGAGAAAGAAAGGAAAATATCTGAAAGGGGGTATGCTATGACGACACCAAGACACAAAAGGTCAAAGACCCGCTAACCATGTAGAAAAAACGTCTCATCCACTAAAAAAACCTCCCGTCATCCCCTCTCATCGACGTCGACTCGAAGGTTGTCGCTGCTTGAGGCGACTCGTTCTCCATCCTTCATACCATTGTTCTCTGCTTGCCTCGCGCAGCTCACCTCGCCACTCATTAAATACCGCATCCTTCAATTTGGTATAGTCGCAGTGTTCCTCATTGTAAGGGTCTGCAAAACCCCAAGGGAACTTTCGGCCAACAACACCAGGCTCGTAGATATCGGGGCTGATTATGGACATCGGCAGGAAGGGAAGCTCTTCAGCCGCGTCCCCCTCGGCCGACTTGGGTCGGCGGGTAGAAGTATTCGAGCGGCGTTTCGAAGCTGGCGAGACTCTGCCTTGGATAGGGAGTTCTTCGTCCTCTGCTTCGGTGCTATCGTCTTCTACGACTGCCGATTCAACGGCTCCCTCGCTTTCCTCTTGATCCTCCTCTTCGGCCTCATCAATTCTGCTAGAATCCGGCGTGGTATCATCGTCGTCGTCGAGACCTAATGCCTCGAGGGGATCAAAATTCGCCTTTTTGAGGCTGGCCCAGACAGTCTTCTTGAGGACGGCCATGTGAGCAGTGGTTATGGTGTCGGCTTTCGATATCACTGGAATCACTGTCGTCTTGCCCTGAAGGGTCCGCATAACTTGTAAATCCAAATCTTCGTCCAAGCCACCTACAACACGGCCAATCTCTCGTTCGTACTTGCCGCTGTGGCCATTCGCCGAGGCAGCCTTTGCGGCAGCTATATTCCGGTCTAGGCGAGCAGGGTCTAGGACGAGGAAAACTGCGTGGATGTGCGTATCCTGAACGCCGGGCGATCGAATCACCTTCATCTCTTCCGCGAAAGTCTCCTCGAATTTGCTCTCCAAGAAAGTCGACATTTCTCTTAATTGCAAATCTACTACGTTCTTTTCGAGACCCTCCGAGTCCCATAGGGTTAAACCAATACGCTCACCATCTATTTCGCTCTCGAGATAATGCGGTATAAAGTTACCCGAGGGAGTTGCATGAGAGGTGACCTCTTGCTCAATCTCGGTCGACCGTTGAGATCGCTTCTTCTCTGGCAGAGCTAGAGAGGTCTTGAGGAATTCGAGGAAAGAAGTCTTTCCGGAACCACGAGTGCCTACGATTAAGATACTACGGGTTCATCGTAAGCTTCGACACCGAGAAAATAAATAAGGGGGAACATACTTGAAAGGAGTAGGGTCCTTCCTCCTACGAACCCTTCTAGGGCTGTTAATAGTGCTAATGGCGCTACTCGCGTAGCTGTACCGGCCACGATGCGTCATGCTTTCAGTACGAGCGTAGGGATCGACGTACATTCCGCTGGGCACGGGAGGTACGGGAGGACTGGCAACTGAGGACATTGAAGGACGGCCGGGGTCAATAGACGGCCTAGGGGGGTGATGGTGGAACGAATGGTCGACTTTTCCAGAAACGATGGCAATAGAATCGGGGCGAGTATCACCTCCAAAGCTTTGAAGAGGTTCAGGTTGAGCACCATTGTAGAGGGCGGGCAGACGAGGGGGGGATTTAGGAACGCTTTCCCTTTGGGGCACCTCCTTATGGTGCTTCCTACCCCCCTTACCCAAGTCGCCCGATTTGCTGCGTCGAAGTAACATCCCGAAACTAGTTCGACGAGGCTGTTCACTCATAGTTTTATTCTTGCTAGCATCAACTCAACGCTATCCACACTTAGATGGCAAGGGCTATCCAAGGTTTGAATAACGACGAAACAGCGAAACGACGAAACGACGAAACGACGACTGCCCAGGTAGTGCCTATTCAACGTATACTTGTGATAAGTACCTTTCACGAGGAAAATCGCAAGGCGTGGTACCCTGCCTGCCGATTTACAGTTCAATAATAGGTTTTGACTACGAGGTCGAGATCTTTGTCCAAGCTTGAAGTGGCCCGACTTCCCGGTGAGGGGTTTGCGCAAGGGGGTATTCGTAATTGTGCAGGTGAGCGACTGAAAAGAGGATTCGATTTGGGGAAAGTGTATCTCCCTATCTCGTGTTCGATCTTACTGTTGTGGAGAAAATGTTGTATTTGTGCGAAAGGGAGGTAAATCCGAGAGCGAATGAAAGTGTAGAGATATGCGCTTGTATAAAGTGGGCGTCCAGTCCTCGTTTCTAACTTCCCAATATGAATTGGAAATGCTTTAAGAAACGTATTTCGAAATTCGAAAGAGCTGATTTTCAGAGGTATATCAAACTTGAAATGACTTATACTACCGGGTATAGTCGTCAAGGTATAAATGGTCAAAACCAAGAGGAAAAGGCGAACGCTGAACGCAAGATGGTGAAAATCGAAAAGACCTGAAGAAGCAAAATATCAAAGGGGTTAGCCTAGCTGTCGAAGTTGTCTCGCGATGAAATTAATTCAACCCGGGTTCCTTGTAAATGTAAACAAGTGGGTCGCAATTCAATGATAACTGGAAATGGGCACCGAACAGATGGAAATAAACAACGTATCCGGATAACTAATCGAAAAAGGGTGCTTGGGAGTTGAAAAGAAGAAGTAAAAAAAAAATAAAAAAAAAATAAAAAAAGGAACCCCAAAGTGAGAGTCGCAAATAATATCGACCAACGAAAATCAACCAGCAAGCTTCAAGCTTACCACCTCACTTTCTACTTGATCTCGCGTGGCGTGATAGCGGAGGTGGGCATAAACCGGATTGTTTTTCAATTGGTACTCTTCTCCAAAGGGACTACGTCAAAGTAGAACGAGATGAGTGGAAGGTTTGTTTGCTGATGGGTTGAATGAACCAATCCAAGATCGTATTCTTGTGATCTACCGACCTGCGGAAGGAGGGCGCAATGGCTATTCGATGTTCTGTACCTAGGTAGGTAGGTAGGTAGGTAGGTAATGTAAATGCGAGACGCAATGCAAGTTTAAAAAAGATGCTATGCGAACCAATCTACAGCTCGTCCTTGAAGTCGAATCGAAACACCGTTGGGATTTAGGTAAACGCGACGCGGCGGCAGCAAAAAGTTTACCAATCACTCTCAAATCACTCCACGGAGAAGAGACGGAAGAAGATATTCACTAACCTGAACGAATGTAAACGAGCGTTGAAAATCGCACGATGTGGTCAGTTCGCGATGGGCTTCGCTGGAACAAGATCTTTGGTAGGAAGATGGGGGAGGGCGTTTAATGGCTGCAAAATTGGGTCTTATTGGGTCTTGGTCTGGTCGATGCAGATTAGAGGGAAAAGAAGGGTCTTCTTTTCTTTGCGTTCTTGGTCCGTGTTCTTGCTGGTCTGTGTACAATAATTTCAATGGGGCGCCGCTGAAGATCAACCGACTTCAGGGTTCCGGGGGAATATTGTACATGTAAAGCGTTAATGCATTCAAAGGACAATAATAATATTGGACTTGAGGTATTTGATATGTTTTTTTTAGAAGGAATGTAATAAGAACTTCGTTATTGATAAAAGTATAAGTTACATTACATCCCTTGGGAAAAAAAAAAAAAATAAGATAAAAAAGACGGTACCACGCGAAATTCAGAATAATAATAAAAAAACGACGTTGTCAAGCATCACGGAAAGCAGATGAGATGAGAGAGCCCTGGATTGGAGCTAGAGCTACTAACCCCAAATTGTTTCTATTGCCCATTGCTAATCTGGGATGAAAAAGGGGAAGCGCCCCATAAGCATTATCCACGAATCCAACGCATTAAACGCATTTGTTCCCACGCTGCTGCCACGCTAGGTTGCGCGCCGTTTCAAGTCAAGCTTAAATCATGATTGGCCCCTGACCAGCCTAATCGGAGAAGGACCAAGAAGGGACTAGCGACGGTCGATGTCGCTACCAAAGTGACGCAGAGCAAATATCCCGAAGGGCTAGCTAGCTGGAGTCTGCTGGAGACGCTTGAACAGCGGACCTTTTTGGGGTACATGCCTTACCCTAGGTGCGCTAGCTCACCTACCCTAACGGGTTAGCGTCACCGAATGAATTTCGACATCCACGTAGGAGATAACGCGTACCTACTGAACCGCTGTACCTATTGTACATAGGATATGCTCACAGGTACTTGGTCGTAACAGTAGTATAAAAATCTACATTTTAAATCAAAGCTACATAGGTAGGTACCTACCTGTAGCCCCCCTTATTAATAACCAGAACCCCCCCCCCCCTATTATCGACAAACATTTTATCGGTATTTATATTGGCGATAACTTCGCGCCGACAAACGAATTTCAGCCGTTGCGTGCTATACCTTATTTCCCTTAGGCAAACACCCCGCCATCGGCTGCCTACCTGGGTCCTGAACAACCAAGCTACTTGTATCGTACAATAAGGTACCTACCTACTAACAACAGCATTGCTCAGCTCCAGCGATGGTCGCGTGGATCCTCCACGTGCTGGTCCAACTATCATCTATGTACGGTATACGGTAACTAGGTATGACCTGGGCATGTTTTGCAGAATGTTTTGCAGCTATTGTGCACAGTAGCCATTTTCTGTCTCGGCTACGTGCAGCCAAGCTAATATATCCCCTCCCCCAAGGCTGACAAAACCAACTAGTAGTTGTCGATTTTCGTGCAAGCGTATGTTGCGTCCCGCTTACAGCATTAGGTAGTTAAGCAAGCCGAGATGAGTTGGTATTCGTCTTAGACAACATCTGATCCAGCAGGCTTGGGTAGTGCGGTGGACGTAAACACGAGACTTGCATAGACTTATGGACGGGATATATTTGTTTAACTTATATAGGTAGTTAGTCAGTGCATATCGTAGTATATATCACAGTATATATCATATTCCAATATAAACCGGGTAAGCAGCATCAGATATATCAACCACCCACCTCTTCATCTTACACGACGTATGCAAATCGCTCCAAAAAGAAGAGGTGTAAGTAGTCTTTTTAAGGGGGGGACCATCTCCACCTATAATACAAGTCGGCCTGATGCTCTATGTATGTATATGCCAGCCGTCTAACCCCCTTCTATGCTCTTTACGGTTCTACAAAGTCCCCTTTTTATTTTATTTTCCAAGGTATCCCTCAGCTCTAGAACTAGACCCAGACCTTCAACCCTCGAAGACCTCACTAGTACGGTAAAACACGTTGCGTTAGCTTCCAGATCTTACCTTTTCTAGATAATATAGCTCCCAGTTCCACGTTAAGTGGTTTTCGGAGAATGTTTTTCGAAAGAAAATCCCACTTACTATCAACGGGTTAGCTATCGTAAATAAGGGGGCTTGAATATCATTCGAAGAATAAGATTCAAGGGATCAACGTGATATGATGTTCCACGTACCTGCTGCAGCTCGACACCATAATCTTTGGCCATCTCCCTCATCCTGGCCTCGACTTCGTCTTCCATACCACCTCCCAATCCTAGCCATTGTCGGACCTTGAATGTGTAGAATGCTACATCGGTGGCGAATAATATGGTCTTGAATAGGAGATGCTTCCAGGCGTTAAACATGCGCTCCCTCAAAGGTAGATTCGGGTCTTGGAACAAGCTTCGACTCGCCCAATTGCCCATTATCTTGATACGATTGACCGGAGATCCCATAAATTGGTTGTTCCCCTAACATAAGTAAGTACGTCGAACGCAGCGGGACTAAGCGCAATGATCGTAGGCGGGAGTAATGTAAAAGAGAGAGCTCACCTGTACGATACGCATGTTTCGTCCGATAAAGACGAGCTCTTGGGGCCACTTCTCCTCGTCTGATAATACCTCGCGAATTCCTTGCTTCATCATCCGTTGAGCTTCATAGTGCCGCTCCGCCGGTGTCTTGCCCTCCAATTGTTTCATGATCTTACTCCTAGTAGTCTGGTCGCCCCCCTCGTAAGGGCGCATTAGAGTTGCGCTCGCAAATAGATCGGGTGCCTTGATACCCCATTGCGCCGTAACATCGGCTATCGTCTTGTTATCGAAAGTCAATAGTGCTTTCCAAAGTAACGCATATTGGTGCCTAAATTTAGGGGTCATGTAAACGTAAAGTCCGTGGTCGATAAGAACTAATTCGGCCTTTCCTGACGGCAGTCGTCTTATGAAAATGTTACCTGGATGAGGGTCGCAGTGTACAACGCCCCATTTGAATATTTCTAGAGTATGTTAGCTTCGTAAATCTGTCCTGGATATCACTCTTCCTAGGTTCATTCGAGTATGGCGCTGGGTTTCAGGAGGAGGCATTGTTACTCACTGCCTGCTAATTAGTATATGAGTAAAATAACGGAAGAGATACGAATAGGGGCGGCTGGTGGGGGTTCGGGGCGAGAACTTTAATACATACCGAGCTGAAAAGAGATCCACCATCGTAGTCATAACCTCCTTACTAGACAAGCCGAGTCCGCCCTTACCACTTCGTCCTTTCCAGGTCTCTCGATCGGGCTTCAGGTTTTCCTTTAGTGGGTTTGCGCGCAGCTCTCGCCGAGCGGCAGCCATGTCCGAAGGGCTGAACTGCAGCTGAGCACCGTGGACCCCAGGTGATCCATTACCGGAGCCTCCCAACCAACGACCACCCGTCGCTTCTTTATCCCAAAGACGGACACCCTCGATCCACTCGGTAACTAAGACTCTCCTCGTGGTGAACTCTGGGTAGACTTGGGGTATATACACACGGCCTTTGAGACTAGGTTCTGAATTTACGAGACTTCTCATCATCTCGGAATTTTTGGCTTCCTCCTCGAAGTCCGTTTCTAGCATTAGCCGTTCGGTAATGAACGGAACTAAGCTGTAAAGAGGGAGATCGAACCACCATGTGTATATCCGCATTACAACTCTACCATGTGGTTAGCCCCCTTATACCCCGAACACCGCATTGGGCGACTTACTTGAAGGCCCAGAGATCCCATCCCACTTGTTTGGCAATCTCCGGTTTTTGTAACTTGATCGCAACCTCTCTTCCGTCCGGAAGTCTGGCCCAATGTACCTGTGCAACACTCGCGCTAGCTCTCGCCCTACGCTCCATTAACCCCTTACCCTCTTCACCGGTAAAACTAACACCGAATACTTCTTCAACACTCTTCCCACCAAAATCTTTCTTAACGACCTTTTCGATATCCTTCCAATCGTCCTGCGGGGCATCGTCAAACATCCTCGAAAACATCTTCTGGAACTCGGGCGGCATAACGGCGCTCTGCATGGCAATAGCTTGGCCTATCTTGAGGTATAGACCGCCGTTCGCACGCAGCAGGTTGAATAGCTTCTCGGCGCTGCGCATGTGTAGATCCTCGATCGTGCCGCCGGTCAGCGGCTCGGGGCGGAAGTTGAGCTTGTAATCGAGGGCGACCCAGAGACCCGTACCGAATGTAAGCAGGGACCGTCGGATACCCGCGGCGAACGCCTGGTTATCGATAACGTAGATCGTGCCGGTTACGGCGGAGAATATCAGCAGCCGCCGGCCCCATTTTCGACTCCGCTTGAAGTCTCGCGCCGCTTGCGGCTTACCCAGCGACGAGGGCGAAGGAGGACGGAGAGGTTCGAAGGAGGCGCTTGTCTGTATCGAGCGAACTTGATGCAATCTGTGCGCAGCGTTCGGAAGGCGTCGAAGCACTATATTTCGGGTCGCGTGGGCTACATTGCAAGCCTCAATCCTCTGTCTCGGGACGGCTTGGCGAGTGCGAAGCTTCGCTATTCCGTTGCGCAACATGTTAGCTACAGCACGCAGCAAAATTCAGAGGCGGAAGACAAGCTTCCAACCTCTTGCGGTACATGTAGTTGAACTCTTATCGGGAGTTTTCTTTCCAAAGTGGTAGTTTTTGCTATGTACTGGAAAGAGAAATAGATAGAAAAAAAGGTAGTTACGGACACTAGGGTACACGGATTCCGTAAGCCGAGATCAATGACGATAGATATAATACTTATTCTTATCTCAAAAATCTTATCTCCGCCGGTACCGAATCGGCCGATGGACAGCCCGGTCCCATCGGTATAATAGAGAAATAATCCATAAGGAGGAATTAAACGCGATTTTTTAATTTTATAGACACTGTTAAAACAAGGCTATTTTAAACGGCTTCAAATACGAATATATCTCATTTTGCAATAGTCTTCCACATGAAGTTACGAGTTATGCGCCCTGAACCCGCTGTGTATAAGTAGTACCTACCTACACAAGTACACACGTACTCCATAGCGGAGGGCAGCTTTGACCACTTTGACCTGCATACCCGGATCTTACGTCCGTCGAGGCCGATCCTCTAGTAGCCCGAAGATGGATTTTCAATAGTCCAGAGCTTGGACAACAAAATATTCTTTTAATTGAAACATGATGTGTCCCATTGACGGAAGAGTTGGGTAAATATGACGTATTCTTTTGCTTTTGACTTCGAATTTAATATTTATGTAGGTTAGATTTTTAATGCATAAAATTAACTCAACGTAGCGTTTCCAACGATCGAATCGGTTTGAATACGGACTTACAAACCCCTCGCAAATAAGAAGACCAAATTCAAACGAATACCTATGAGGCATATATATAAGATGTACCCAAACAGCTAGGATGTTCAAAATCCTTTAAATATGGAAGACGGAAATCAAGTTTCACGTTGACTCCCGACCCGCTTGAAGACTATCCCTGTAATCTGAGGCTCTGCATCACTTACGCGTAGATCATGCGTTTTGGCCTAGGATTCGAGCAGTTTGAGAAAGCTAACGCGTGGTGAAACACACCTGAGTGCATACGTACCTAGGTGGTGTATTTCTCTGGTCTAGCAGAGAAGTAGAACCGCATTAATCCAATCCTATGCATCTCGCATTAGAGGCTGGCGACGAACCGTTTATCAATGATTCCTATTCCGATTAGTTGGTACGAGGACTCCATCAATTGATCGACTATCGCGTAGGTTTGAAATGCTCGTCATGATTCGAAGGCTACCAAAGGATTGAAGCTAGGCTATTCCTTCTAGGGCTGTCCTACGGATGGGCTTTTGCGTTCAGTTCAGGTTTACTCGCATGAGCGGGTTAGTCTATTTGTACGAGAAAAAGCAATTCACTCCAATATGTTCATGTACCTAGCAGAAATAAGTGTACATGTTGGATTGTGGCTTGTGATCGGCGAGTGATAGGTAAGCTTCAGAGATTTCGTGATTTGAAACGATTTACCAAGCTGTAATGAGACGACGCAGATCGTTCTAACTTGTTTCTCGAAACGTCGTGCTTTCAACGGTTCGGTAGCTCGTAAGAATTCCAGACGTTTGCTTTAATGATGTGATAGGAAAGTCAATATTTATGAGATGGATATCCGCCAACGTATTTGTTCAGTTCACGGCTATTCGCAAATTAAATCTACATAATCAAATTCTATCACTGGCGGACCATCAAACAGGGAATAGTTGGGAAAGTACCTCTCTTTGTATGCGTGTAGTTGATCAGGATCTTATTTGCTCACCGACCTTCTTTTTTAAGCCATGTTTGCATCTTTTAATTAACAAAATCACCGAGATGAGATGTATTGTATAACCTAGCCGGTACCCAATTAGTGGCGCTCCAATAGTTGCATCCCTTTATCTATTCAACAACCCCAAGACTCAAGAGACGGTTCTCGAGTCGATGTCTACGTAATCTGTCCAAGTATAGAACCTAAGACAAAAAGCCACCATATAACCGCCTCGTATAGAAGTAAATGTCTCACGGGGGGTGTATACAATATACAAGGTACGCATCAAAGAGTTCTTTGTCCGGTCGAGGGTTTCCCCGAATATCAGGATATCAGGATATCAGGATACCTATCAGGATATACTTCGGATAGGAGAAATATGCATCACCTAAATGTATGCGATGTGATTCCAGGAAATGCCAACGGCAAGTCCCGCAATACCAAGTTTAGCCTATCTGGAAATCTGCAGCAGTTCGGCTTTCTAAGTTACAGATAAGCTGCCAGCTCATCGCAATTCTATTTAATCCAACGTGCAGAGACGGGAGCCGCTCGATAAGCCTTATTCCGACGTACATTTCAGACAGGAGACACAGGAGGCGTCAACCTGGGCTCGTCCTTGTAGCTCGTTACAATCGTAGGGCGGGGGTTGTCCTTCGGGTCCAACGACGCACAACATTCGCATCGTAGAGCATCAGGGAGATAGTAAAGATAGTAGGTTAGTACAATGATATGTAATATAAATAGGTATCTAGGCGTATTGTTAGCGCGGCTTGGTCGTTCCGTTCAGGCTTGGACGATCTTGGGAATCGGTGTTGGCGCAAAAAGGCCACACGGTTTAAGTATATAGGTAAAAGCTTAATTATGACACACAACTTTCCATTAACAAGTAATATGTGACTAAGAGACAGCAATGATAAGGCGATGTTTGTAGGTGGAGCTGAGTCGCTCTCAGTTCGCTTCCAATGGCCCCGGGATGTCACTCCGAGTTACTATGCAGTAGGTACAGCCTGCGCTACTGTAGAATTCGGTGATGCACGTGTGGGCTGTTATGTAGTAGTAGTGACGAGTGCCATGTTATGAATACGGGCCTGTATGTTCTACTCAACCCGGCTTATCTTGCCTGCCCGGAAAGAAGCTCTATAAGAAGTTAGAATATATTTCGATCTCGAGGAGGAAAGATTAGATACATTTATTACACGGGAAAGACTTGCATTACACCTTTAACCGTATTGGGTATAACGTGATCATGTAATTAAGATTCCTCTAAGACTTTTAAGGACTTTGAGGCCTGATCAGCTTCATTAGGATTAGTCCCGACTAGCCCTGGCGCTAAATCCCTACGACGCCGTTAGGCAGGTACGGAAACCCCACTGTCCAGACGCTTAACGTAGGGAAGTCAGGGAAGTCGTAGGGGAGTGTAGGAGGAAAATGAGCGAGCGGGCGGGCAAAAAAGAATCAGAAGCACGCTAAGCCACTCTCCTAATCGACTATGCATATGCTCCACTAATATGCCCACCAATCTAGACCATGACCTGCAGTTGGCAGAAGTTGGGTTCAAGGTGGATTTCCAAGGTCCACCAAATTGCGTGAAAGTCCCCTTTGTTCAACCAACCCGCAAGTCAGGAAGGGTACACCCACTGTAGTCTCTACGCTAGATTCAGTCACGCTCCCCGTGCCGCCCGCCCAAACAAATCTCAATCAAGCGCTCTCCTTCCAATCAACTTCCATTTTCTTTCCTTTTCAAGTCGACTTTTCCGATCTTCGACAGCACCGCAGCACCACAGCACCGCAGCACTGCAGTACCGTCACCCATTTCGGCACTGCCACCACGACGGCGTAATACATTCACGCCACCTGGTTTGGATTGATTTCCGTCATAATCATCCACAGTCACTCGTTTCTGGAAAGCGTGTTAAAGGTTTACAATTCAGCAACAAGAGGAAATCAAAGGGAAAGGGACTCTTGGAAATCCTGAGTAGAAAGAGTTGGCAAATCGGTTATTTGGGACAGTCTAAGAGGGTGTGCGCGACGAACAAAAGTCGGGATATTAGATTGAAGGAAACAAGGAACACAATCGGATTTCAAAAGGACCCGTCGATCTACATGTCGCCGCAATTCATATCCATATACTTCACTTGCTCACCTTCATACGAACAATCGCATTGTTGCCTTTAAGATCCGACTCGACTCGAACCCCGGACTCGATCTCGATTGAGCGTAAGCGATAACTTCTTAGGCGTCGCGGCTCGTTCGAGTCGGCGCGCTTCCAAGCCGTCAACATGTTGCGACCGGCTACACCTCTGACGGTGTTGCTCTTCGCCGCCTTCGCCATGCTCTTGCTCGCCGTCCTGTCGACCCCCATTATCAAGGCGATCCCTCTGGGCACCTATAAGGGCGTAAACTTTGGAGTCTTTGGTTTTTGTGAAGGGGATGGCCGATGTAGCCCAATAGAGATTGGCTATGATACTTGTATGTCTTCTAAACCTACTCTTATTAATAACCAATTTCAATTATATCTAACATGTTTCTAGCGAAAATCTTCTCTCCTACAGACTCGGCCACTTTCGATTTGCCTTCTACGACGAGGACAACCCTTTCTGCTATTCTCGTGGTTCATCCCGTTGCTTGTCTCCTTACTTTGGTGATGCTGGTACTTGCCATTGTCGCCCACCTTCATTCCCCTTCTCATTCGTCACGTTATTTGTTATTACTTTTTATTTTCGGCATCATTACGTTTTTAGTATGCCTTCTTGCATTTTTAATCGACGTCTTACTTTTCGTCCCTCATATGGCCTGGGGCTCTTATATCGTCCTAGCTGCTACGATTCTTGTATTCTTGAGTTTCATCATCTCGTGTGCTATGCGACGCACCCTGGTTAATAGGAAGGCGAGAAAGAGGCGAATCGCAGAGAACGCCGAGATGAGCGGAGAGAATTATTACAACCGCCAGGCTCAACAAGATGTGGTGTCTCCCACGACTATATCACGGCAACCTACTGTTCCTGTTGTTAGCGGGGCAAACGGGCCAAACGATAAGGTGGCCGGATTTACCTCATTCGAGAAGAAAGATGACCGCAGCAGTGATGAACGTATACCCTTAACAGCTAGGACGCCTTCTGACAGGTCTCCAAACCATGCTCCTGCCGATACGAGTATGTCGGGTTCCACATACGCTATGCCCCAACGCTCAGGATCTAGCAACTCGATGCCAAGAGATCAATATGGTAATCCTATAGAACAACCTCAGGATGCTTATAAGGTGCGACGGGATCCGTCCTTCGACCGTATGAATGTAAGAGGCCGTGGTGGTCCTCCGGCTGGCTATAGAGGACGAGGAGGTTACGGAAGAGGTGGCTATAGTGCTCCTTATGGCCCACCGGGCGGAAGAGGTGGATACGGCCCACCGCCGAACGGAAGGGGCGGCTATGTTCCCGGCCGCGGTGGTTACGGGCCACCACCAAATGGGCGAGGAGGTTATGGTCCTCGCAGAGGCTACGGCCCGGGCGAGATGAGGGGTGGTAGGACACCGCCGCCAACCTACCCAGGTAACGGACCATATGATCGAAGACCATCTCCGGCTGGTGCCTATGGTGACTACGGCCCAGGACGGCAAGGGTCACCGGCAGCGCCAATCAACCCCTACGAAGCTGAGCCGCCTGTGCCGACTCTTCCGCCTGGTATAGCCGAAGGAGGTAACTACCAAGCATATAACCCCGATCGTGTTAGCGACCTGCCTCGAGCTGAATCCCCTCCTCCGATGCCCGGTATTGATGATGCGCATGAAAGGCCAGTAGGCCAAGCCGTAGAGATGGATGCTTCTACGGGAAGCCCAGCTCACCCGCCCCAAGGCTTCGGCCAGTTCAACAACCAGCTTAGGGATAGCGATGCGGATGTAGCTGGCATGCTGGCTCTACAACAAGCAAGGACATCCTCGCCAAACCGACACGATACTTTTATGAGCGAAGGAAGCAGGTATAGTCAAGAAGGGTTAGTTGAGTAATCGATAAAATAACTGCGTCGCTAACATTGTCATTAGTCCATACGTTCCGCCTCGCCAAGGGTGGAGGGGACCTGAACGGCCATCACAGGTGCCTGCTCCTCTTCAAATTCCTACTCGCCCTCCTCAAGAACTCAGCGGTGGGACGCCCCCGCCCCCACAACCACAGCCGCAACCGGCAGCTGCTAGTACAGGCAATTATTACGAAGACGTGGATCCCCGTTTTGAAGAGCCAGCTCCCAAACCACAACAACTGCAACAACCACGTCAACCGCAGCTACCACCTCCGGAGGAACCAAGCTATGACGATATTCCACCGCAACCCATGAGCCCAGCAATATCTGAACAATCTGGATTTACTTCCATCTCCCAAAGAGGCATAAACCCTCGCTGGAACCCGCCCCCTGGCCAAGGATTTAACCAGCAAATACCACCACGGAAGCCGGTTGGCCGAAACGAAGTGAATGTTCTTAATAGTAACCCCGACTTTCAGCTACCAATAGGACGCGGGGGTACAAGTGGGAGAGGAGGTATGATTCCTGGGAGCGCGTATCCAGGTTTATAGAAGTCCGCATTTAATTCTTTCCCGTTCGTTGAGCTGTAGAGACTCCTAGAGTTACTCAGGTGGCTTTTAAACGTATCCGAACGTACAGGAACCCCCTGGGATCCATAATAGCACATGCTGTTCAAGCACTCACAGTCTGACTTTGCAGTCGACATTCTCCTTTCCTATCCTTTATCCTGATATACCCACACGCACAGGAAACTTTCTATTCGACATGAGACTTATTCAACTCATTTTTTAACCACCGTCGGCGTTATAAATGCGGATTTCCTTGAACATATTACGAATAGTAGACGGCGATTATCCGTCATTATTCATGAATCTCCAACTTAATCGCGTGTCTTCACGGACCGGATAGATCCAAAGAGGTTTATGGGTAGTGCCTTTTTCTTCAAAAAGCCTCGAGGCGATATCCGAAGACCAGTCTCTACCGCCATCGATTGGATTGGAACTTGGAGACACGACAGTAACAGGGTAGTGGCAACGCGATGTGGAAGCGGGCCCCTTTTAAAATTCTCTGGATGTTTCAGGAGTTATTACGTCTGATAACGGACTTCGTTTGCAACTGGTCTATTGATGTATGGGTAGTAGCTACATACAATCAGAAGCAAGCAAGCATATTTCGCCTTCTGCGCGGTTGAGTAAACCAAATTAAAGCGAGCAATACTATTAAGAGCGAAGAAGAAACAGTTTAAAGTATGAGTGTGCTCGTGTCTGGATTCGTTCGTATATGTAGGACTTTTGACAAGCATGTATACTTTGATTTACTGTTGATGGAGGTAAGCAGGTATATATACTTGATATAATGAACAATCAACTCTCAGAAGCCCATTGGCTTTCTATCTCACCGTGGCGAGCAATAGATTCTAGATGATGGAATTTGACGCGCTGCTGAATATAGGAATCAGGAAAAGGGTGACTTCACGAAATAGGTAGTGAGGGTCGTCGCCTGTTCCTATATTTGTTATCCTATAGACTTTTTCGGCCCTTGAGTTAAACCCCAGTAGCCTTTAGATGATTAATCGTTGGCGGAGTCTGCAGAACTGTAATCTTGTTAAGGACGGGGATAGCCTAATGCTTTTTCTGGTGGTGTATGAACCCTTTCTAGTTGTGGAAGTGAGGTATACGCACACTCAGGGTAGGAGGAGGTTATGTATTCCCGTAGGTTTAAAACAAATCCTCATCAGAAATTCATCAATCCAGACGTTGCTTGGAAATGATAGAGGATAGAATATAGCTACCTCCATAAGCTGGTTCGAGAAGGAAAAAGGATGTTTTAAAAGTCCATGTTTTCCTTATGACCGGCATGGTACCATCGGACTATTAAGCAGCGCAACTAGTAATCGATATATCCCAATTGATAAGGACAATCACCTCCCTTGCGGCTGTTGGCTGGAGGCTGAATAGCACAATGGGGTGTCGTGGCGAAAGATCCTGCTTTATAATGTAACTCTAGCAGGTGTAAGGTTACCAAGATAGGTAGGTATCAAAAGTCCGGCTCGCGCTCGCTGTTCCGCGACGGAGTAGCAGATCAGACGACTTGTGTAACGATAATGTATCTCTCTGTCGATGGGCTGTGTCACGGGAACTATGGCGACGCCATACCCGAATACTCGCTTCTCTTGTATAAGCTGAGTGAGTCTCCGCGGAAAAGGGGGTAGTCAGGGGTTAATATACGTAGGTATATATATGTATATGTATAGTTATTTGATTTATGTGTAGTTAGCCTACGAAACCAGTCGATGCGCACACGCATAAGATGCATACTCTCAGCAAGAGAATGTGTTCTGTGATACTCGCGTGGCGGAGTCCCCCGAAGCCGATTCCAATGCAACACGCCGCCGCCGCCGGGACCAGCACCCGTTCTTGGCCCAGCAGATGGAAACTTCCGCGCAAACTGAGATAGGTCTAAATATACATATATATATATGAATGGCATTCTGGCATGCGATTATAAATTCCTACTTCGAGACAGTTACGCGGACTGAAGGTGCCGTATCGCGAGTCCCGAGGCGTATGAACCGATATATCCACCACCCAAGCGGTTCTCCGACCAGCAAACCCGGCCGAGTAATCGGCCAACGAGAACGTCTCCCGGATGAACTCGTCCGCTCGACCGGGTTAGGGGTTTGGGTTTGTTGGCTGGCGCGTTCCGAGGGTCGCGACGCGAGAGATGTTTTGTCGGGGGTCTCATGTGTGGCGCCGCAGATATACCCTGGGGAGAGGGAGGTGGTGGAGTTGGAGGGGGATCGTGGGTATGAGTATCATCGGGGCTGATATCTATGGATAGTCATTGCTAGCAAGTGGAATAGAAATGGAGCGTGGGAACGGGATACGTTATATACGGCTTGAGCTGTATTATGGCAGAAAGGGGTACATGGAAAGGGGGAGCGGACGTATATTGTAGGACATTACAGATTAACATGTATTTGATTCGGGATCTAAGCTTAGAGCTGAGAGTCTGGTTTATGGAAACTATAAGAATCTTTGCTTGAAGGCCTAATGGACGCTGTGATGATGAAATTACGATGAGATTCCCGTCTTATAGACTTTTGACAGACCTAGATTTTCCATTAATTCATTATTAAACTCGATCCGAGGCCCAGAACATCACCGTCCTTCTTAGAGCATTAGTAATAAGTGAGAATGGATTTGACGGTCCATAGCTTGTGTTGATAAGGAGTTAATGTATGGAACATGGCACCCTGTCACGAATTCGGAAAATCAATCGTTGGCATTTGGTATATTTTTGTCATTCCTAGGCATTGCCTATGTCCATCCATGCCCTGCCGTGCACAGAAGATCGAGATCCCAGGCCGCGAAAAACCCCTAATGCAATGAGAAAAGAGCAACCGGCAGAGAACCCAGAAACACCCATCACCCCCCACGCACCGCTAACCACCATCGTCATGTCTAATTCATTCCTTTTAGATGGTCGTCTCGTACGCGATGGGAGCCACCGTCTCGGGGTGGTTGTCCTTCATGGACACTGTTCGGGCCTCGCGGGGTAGGGTAGCTTGTCGCTTGACGGTGACGGTGGTGCCCTCAGCCTTGGCCTTCTTCTTGAGCTCGGCGTTCTGCTTGACGCGCTTGATGAAGTCTTCTCTTGATCGCGATCGGTTGATGTGCTCGATGCGGACGTTGATTCGCTTCTCGATGTACCGGTGCTTGACCTTCTTGTAGATGATGACACCGACGGCCGTCTTGGTCACGTTGTAGATGACACCGGTCTTGCCGTGGTAGACCTTGTGAGGCATACTATTGTCCTCCAAGTTAGCCCCTTGTCCGTAGAGTGATCGCATCCTTGCCAAGTTTCGCAGCTTTCGCTCCTGGATTCGCTCGGATCGCCCATCTTCTTTTCTCGCAGTGGGATTTCTTTTTGCCTTACCCCTTCTGGACAGCACCATTGGCCTTGATGTCAACGATATCGCCGACCCTAACCCAATTGTTAATAATCCGGCCTATTTCGAAACATCACACAAATCGATGCGTACTTGTACTGTTGTAGGTAGGTAGAAAGGCGAATCATACCCTTCTCTCGGAAGTTTCGAGAGAAGGCATACTAATACATTTGTTAGCTATAAATTGTCCCCTTCTTATTGTGATAATTGAATCAAAACGTACTCGAGTGCCAGCGCGGAGACCTGCGGCGTGACCCATCTTGCCGGTGTTGTTGTGTGGTGAGAGGAAATAATTAGAGTGTGATGGAGGTTTGATTGATTTCTCTCACTTTGTCCGCTTCTCGAGAAATTCGCTTAGTATTTTTTTTTTCCGGGGCTTGTGAAGCGGTTGTGGACTTTTGGAAGTCGCTATCCACTCACCTGATTAGGAAAGTTGCCGCAGATTAAGCGAGGGGTAACTTGTACCAAAAAAGGTTTAGCTCCACTCTTGCCCTACTCCATTCCACAAACCCACTTCTTTTCCCTTTCTAACTTTGTTCTATCTTTTTTTTTTCCCCATTTGCTTTCTAGTCCTTCGTGGATCTTACGACAACTTCAATTTTTCATTCCTTTCCCCCCTTCAACCTCCCACCAACCCATCAAGACAATTGAGTCGCAACAATGGCGCCGTTGTCTTACTCCAAGACCGCAAAGGTCCCCCGTCGCCCTTTCGAGGCCGCCCGTCTGTCAGTAATCACCGGCCACTGAGCTAGAGCTTGTCTCGGCTTAAGTCGATTGTGAACGAGAAAACTGACATGGTCGCCATAGTGATTCCGAGTTGAAGCTCGTTGGAGAATACGGTCTACGAAACAAGCGTGAGGTTTGGCGTGTCCAGCTCACCCTTTCCAAGATTCGTCGTGCTGCCCGGTAGGTTTATCTCATCCCGCCGACGTGCGCATTTCCGAATGTGCATGTATATGTTAGATGTCAAGTTGCAAAGGCTAATGCGAATCCAATTTTTCAGTCAGCTTCTTACCCTCGACGAGAAGGACCCCAAGCGTCTCTTCGAAGGCAATGCCCTCATTCGCCGTCTCGTCCGTGTCGGTGTGCTCGACGAGTCCCGCATGAAGCTCGATTACGTTCTTGCCCTTAAGGTCGAAGATTTCTTGGAGCGCCGCCTACAGACCTGTGTCTACAAGCTTGGTCTTGCCAAGTCTATCCACCACGCTCGTGTCCTCATCCGCCAGCGCCACATCCGTGTCGGCAAGCAGATCGTCAACGTCCCCTCTTTCATCGTCCGTCTCGACTCCCAGAAGCACATTGACTTCTCCTTGACCTCGCCGTTCGGTGGCGGGCGTCCCGGCCGTGTCCGGAGAAAGAAGGCCAAGGCCGCCGAGAAGAAGGATGACGGCGAGGAGGAGGAAGAGGAAGAGTAAATGCATCGCTCGCCATGAATGCACGTGGTTGATTTGCCGGTGGGGAAAACGGATTACATTATGGGCGTATGAAATTACCTGTTTTAAGGTCATACCTCCAGGCGTTAGGCCAGGGGAAACGGAATGCATGAAAGAACTTTCACGACCGTTTGATAAATCAATGCTCTATGTGATCCTACTGCTTCGACTCTTCACTGTATTAATAATGCTTAAGTGATATATGTAAATGCTACCGAATTAATTCGTCGTTTCCCAAGAACTTGGCCATGGGATCGTCCGCTGCCGTCCGTTTCCGACGATACTCGTCTAATTCGGCTTCTGAAATGCCCCCCATCATCTCCTCCACCGTGCGCTTCTTACTTGCTTGCTGTGCCGGTTCGGCTTCCTCCGTCTCCTTTTCCTCTTCTTCCTCTTGTGCAGGTGCTTCCTCGATTAAATCGGCACCCGTCCTTTGCTTCTCAGCTGCCTCCCAAGCCTTTTTACCGTCCTCACCCGTGCAGTAGCTGTTCTTAATAAAAGAGTGACAGCAAGCGTAGCCCCATTTGAAATTGGACCACCAACTGCCCCATACCGAAGTATGGTTGTTCACGTGGACGTCCTCCGCATACTTGGACTTGGCCGATAGCCTCGGGGCTCCCTTGATTAGCCCCGACTCGTCGTACTCCATAAACTGCTCCGACTCCGTGACTGCGGCGTCGCGTAGGGCTGCGGGGATCACGTGCTGGTCGCCGCCGTACTTGTCCTGGAGGGCCTTGATTTTCTCGGCGCGTTTCCGCTCGGCTTCCTCCCGCTCCTTCTTGCGGTAGAACTCACCCGCGGTCGGGTTCGCTTGTAAGTGCTGACTCGTGTCGCCGCTCTTCTCCTGCTTCTCCCACGCGTACTTTTGCGCCTTTTCGAACTCCGCGGCGTCCCCCGAGGCTCGCAGGTACCCTTCTTCGGCGAAGAGCTGCGCGGCCTTGTCGACGGTGGCGCCGGCGTCGACCATGGTGCGCGTCTTGGGGTCGTATTTGGCGGACTCGAGGTCGAGGTTTAGGAGGTACTTGGCGGTGTCTTCTCGTATGCGGAGTTGCCGCGTCGCGGTGCTCTGGTGTCGGCCCATGTCTGATTCTTCGGCGTATTTCTCGCCCGTGTCCTTGCCGTCTTCCTCCCCGTCGCCGTCTTCCTTTTTATCCCCAGATAGTTGGCTCCGTAGCTCGTCCATGTGGTTGTACCGCTCTACTACCCGACGGTACTCCTTGGGATCGTAGCCGTTCCACCTGTCTCGCTTGGCGTCCCAGCCGAGCTCGACGTCCTGGATCACCTCGTCGGCCTGGATATCCTTGCCGGTCCACTTGGCGCCCTTCGCGCGCGGCCGGCTGAGGCAGTCCTTAGCCTTGTGCGTCATGGCGCCGCAGTTCTCGCACGCGCCCTTGCGGTACTTGGTGGCTGCGGGTCCGAGTTTCTTCCCGCGGTCGTACCATTTCGACTGGTCGTCTTTGGTCTTGTGTAATCGCTGATGCTCGAGGTAGTCGGTTGCGTCGCCTTCCTCGCCCGCGTAGAAGGGCCGCTTACTGATGAAGGACGGGATGTAGATGTTTTCCTCTTTCGAAGCGGCCGATGCCTTGGAGTCGTTGCGCCGCGACGGCGGTGGCGGTGGAGGAGGCATGCTGATTGTGTCTTTTTGTGGACGGTAATATGGGCGGTAACTCGGAAAACTAGAAGCCTCTCAGCAGACGAAAGATTTGTCGTTGAAGTCTATTAAACTAGGTTATTTTTGGGCATGCTCCAGATTCATATGGAGTCTAATCAAGGATAAGATTCGATAACATAATCTTTGTAGTTATTGTATCTAGGTTCGTATTGAAATTGTGGCTAGAACAAAGATTTAACCTAAAGATGTGGCTGGATTTGCGGGGCGAATATCGAGGTTGAACTCCCGTTAAATACAAGTGTCATGTAAGTGCGCTGGTGTGGTAGAGATATGTATCAACCGGGTGCCTAACATCAGTTCTACGACACCTGACAACGCGTCGCGGGCTAAAACCAACCGATTCAATTAACGCGTCTTGCGTCGATGGGGACTTCGCGCTTTAAATATTTAATAACTAACCTACCTATTTAAACTAAACACGGAATTGATTTCCGGCGACCTTTTCCGGTGCGTTATTCACGAGCTCTTGCTAATTTTATACCTAATGCGCTTTGGATTCTTCACGTATCCTTAGATTGCGCCGACGCTATGACGTACAGCACAAATCGCCATGGACGTCTTCCGCGTGCGGCTGAACTGCATAGACCATTATCAGGCTATCCCTACGATATATGATCCTCAGCTTCGCAATGATGTTCATCCGTCTCAATTGAATATGGAACCAAGAGTTCCGGTTATCAGAGTCTTTGGGTCGACCGAAACAGGTCAGAAAGTATGCGCGCATATTCATGGCGCATTCCCGTATTTATATATCGAGTATAATGGAAGTTTGCTTCCCGACGACGGTAAGGGGCACGAGATTCCTGTGAAGTCACGGTTCTAATTTCGGTATACTAGTGGGCGCTTACATATATCGCCTTCATCTTTCGATTGACCACGCTTTGGCTGTGAGTTACCGCCGAAATGCGTATGACAAAAAGAGCAAATATGTCGCCAGGATAACCCTTGTCAAGGGGATCCCCTTCTACGGGTTCCACGTCGGATACCGGTTCTATCTTAAGATCTATATGCTTAATCCCCAAGTGATGACACGGCTCATCGAACTGCTTCAGCAGGGTGTCATTATGAAGCGAAAATTTCAGCCCTTTGAAGCACATTTGCAGTATTTGCTGCAATTCATGACCGACTATAACCTCTACGGGTGCGGCTATATCGAATCCCAAAAGACGTATTTCAGGGCTCCAGTACCCAGCTACGAGGATGACTTGGAACTGCCGCATCTATGGCATAGTCAGTCAGTCTCTAGGAAATTTATCACCGAGGACCCGGATCTCCCTCGCGCTAGTCATTGCTCGATCGAAGTCGATATATGCGTCCAAGACATCCTTAACCGACATGAAATCAAGGAAAGGCAGCTTCATCATAATTTCGTTGAAAAAAGGTGCCCTCTTTCTCCCGATATGAAGCTTGTGCACAGTATGGCAGGGCTGTGGAAGGACGAGACGAAACGTCGTAAAAGAAAGATGCTCGGCCGAACACCGGGGAGTAGCCCATTTCCCCCCGAAGCTTTGGTTTCCATGTCTGCAGACCCACGTCATTCACAACCCTCCGGGTGGGTTCACGAAGAAGAATTCAAGGAGCAGATCCAAGGGCTCATAGAGCAAGAACACGAGCAGAGCGATGGTAAAAAGGTCACTTTCGATACCTTTGTAAGGGATATACCCTTAAGCTCTACTGTGAAAACTTTACTACAATCAGTTGAAGATCTCTATCCTGACAACCTAGACTCCGTGCTTGGTGTAACAAGCCAAAGGTTCGAAAATGACGAGAATCCTACTAGCAGTATCATTGTGGATGACAAGCGTATTCTAGATATTGGGATAGATGACGGTGTTTTCCCAGGTGACTCAGACCAGGAAACATCACCTGGTCTTAACCCCTTGAGGACTAAGGATCCTAATATCAGGAAACTGAGCAAAAGGGATCCAGCAAAGGCAGGCAAGTCGCCGTATCGAGATAATCGGCCCAATCCTCTCAAGCCGGTAAGCTCGAGTGCCGATTCAGAAAAGGAGAATCAGCCTGAACTACTCATAAATGGTATTTATGTAAGTTGTTTACGTACCAAGAATCGACAACATATCCCAATCCCCGAAAGTCTACTAGACGTTGCAAGAGAACAAGGAATGGTGAGCAAAGCTCTTCACGATATGCAATATCACCTACCTAAGCGGATCGCAAAACGTGCACATTCACCTTTTCAGGAAGAAAAAGAAGTAAAACATCGTCGTGTAGAATTTGCTCTCTCCCCGGATGTAAATAAGACGAGCGTTGCAGAGAAGCCAACAGCTGATCTAAGAGCTCCAAATAGACGAGAGGCGCCTGTGACCTCTACGCAGAACACACAGTCGAAATTCAAGAGAGACCCCAAAGGATCTGGAAATCGCGTACTCAATTTCCCAGTCGTCAAAAACCCCAACGACCCGAGCACAATATTGCGATTGAGTCAACAAACAGGCTCTCAGAAAAGCGAAAATGGAGAGCTCGAGAAGCACGTTAGGTTTAGCTCGTGGATGCCGACAGAGGATGCTGCTCAAAGCTCTATTTTCCATACGGGAAAATCAGAGTCTGATAGTTCTGCACCAGAGAGTACGAAGGAAAAGGATTTTGGGAAACTTATCGATATTGGCTGTATCCCTCGGCCACAGGCGCATTTCGTCATACTCGGCCAATCCCCGCCCTCGGTAGAAGAGGTTCTGTCTACTATGGATTCTCTAGATCGTCCTAGCGTTATATACCAAGATGCTTTCTACAGCAACGAAAAAGATGTGCCGCAGAGAGTCCGGGAGTACGCTGGTCAGGAATTCCGTCTTGAGGGAAATACTCTGCCGTATCTCCCGGACTTTGACCCAACAGGAGAATCGCCGGCGAACTTCGGTATGAAACTAGATACACCTTACGATGCTGAAAAGGGTGAGCAGGTTTACAAAGAGCTCCGTCGGGAATGCACACTTAGGAGCTGGGAAATCGCAGAGCCTCCGCCCAGTTTTGACGAAATACAGACTTGGTGGGCAAAAACCGAAGAAGCGGCAAGCAACTCGCAAGAGCCCCTAATCAAACTTCGCGATCCGGAGCTCAAACCGTATCTATCACAAATCGACGGGCCTACTCCGAGAAATAAACACAACTTTAAGTATTCGCAAAAAAAGAAGTCTACGAGTGTCCAACACGAAGCCCAGTACATGAGCACGATGAGCTTAGAGATACACGTCAATACCAGGGGCAAGCTTTTCCCAAATCCGGAAGAGGATGAGGTTCAATGTATTTTCTGGTGTTCCAAATCAGACGAGAACTTCGCGACTGGCGACAATGCTTCACAATCGATACGATCTGGCATCATTGTTCTCTCCGAGGACGGGTCTCTGACCCGAAGAATACAGAAGCAAACTCCAAATTCTACTGAGATCATTGAGGAATCATCAGAACTCGACTTGATGGTGAGGATGGTTGAGATCGTTCGAACGCACGACCCAGATATCCTTACCGGGTACGAAGTCCATGGCAGTTCATGGGGATACTTGATCGAGCGAGCGAGATTCAAATACGATTATAATCTATGCGATGAGTTCTCGCGGATGAAGAATCAGTCGTTCGGACGGTTTGGGAAAGAGTCGGATCGATGGGGCTTCAATACTACTTCGACCATTCGGGTTACGGGTAGACATATGATCAACATCTGGCGTGCCATGCGATCGGAGCTAAATCTCCTTCAGTATACGATGGAAAATGTCGTTTGGCATTTGCTGCATCGACGAATTCCGCATTATCCCTGGCAGACTTTAACGGAATGGTACGTTGGAGGGAGGCATCGTGACCTTAGCAAGCTCCTCCGATACTATTTAACCCGAACAAAGCTCGATATCGAGATTCTTGAAGCGAATGAGCTAGTTCCGCGTACAAGCGAGCAGGCACGACTTTTAGGTGTGGACTTCTTTTCCGTCTTTTCTCGTGGATCTCAGTTCAAGGTAGAGTCGATCATGTTCAGAATTGCGAAACCAGAAAACTTCATATTGGTTTCGCCCGACAGGAAACAAGTCGGCAGTCAGAATGCGCTCGAATGTCTTCCTCTTGTCATGGAACCTCAAAGCGCATTTTATAACAGCCCATTGATTGTCCTCGACTTCCAGAGTCTTTACCCTAGTGTCATGATCGCATACAACTACTGCTATTCAACCTTTCTCGGCCGTATCGTCAACTGGCGCGGCACGAATAAGATGGGGTTTACGGACTATCAGCGGCAACAGGGGCTCTTAGAGTTGCTGAAAGATCATATCAACATATCTCCGAACGGCATGATGTACTGTAAAGCGGAGGTTAGAAAGTCTTTATTAGCGAAAATGTTGACAGAGATTTTAGAAACACGAGTGATGGTGAAGAGCGGTATGAAGCAAGACAAGGATGACAAGACCTTGCAAAAGCTCCTCAACAATAGACAACTTGCTCTAAAATTACTTGCAAACGTCACGTATGGGTATACTTCAGCATCGTTTTCGGGTCGCATGCCATGCTCCGAGATTGCGGATAGCATCGTACAAACCGGGCGTGAGACTCTTGAAAGAGCAATAGCCCTGATACACTCAGTAGAGAAGTGGAAAGCAGAAGTCGTCTATGGCGATACTGATAGTTTGTTTATCTATCTACCAGGCAGAACCAAGGATCAAGCGTTTGACATTGGCAACGAGATCGCCAAGGCGGTTACGGACATGAATCCCCGACCGATCAAGCTAAAATTTGAGAAAGTCTATCACCCGTGTGTTCTGCTTGCAAAGAAGCGCTACGTCGGCTACAAGTACGAGAGCAAGGACCAAGTCAAGCCCGACTTTGATGCGAAGGGTATTGAAACAGTCAGAAGAGACGGAACACCTGCCGAACAGATGATAGAGGAAAAGGCACTCAAGATTCTCTTTGAAACAGCAGATCTTAGCCAAGTTAAGTCCTACTTCCAGAAACAATGCGAAAAGATCATGCGCGGGGCTGTGTCGATACAAGACTTCTGCTTTGCGAGGGAAGTTAAGCTGGGCACCTACAGTGATAAGGGTCTACCTCCCGCAGGCGCCTTGATTAGTACGAGGAAAATGCTCGAAGATGCGAGGGCGGAGCCTCAATATGGTGAACGGGTACCTTATGTCGTTATTTCGGGAGCCCCTGGAGCACGTCTCATCGACCGCTGCGTGGCTCCCGAGGATCTGTTGACCAGCTCATATCTTCAGCTGGATTCGGAATACTACATTTCAAAGAACTTGATACCGCCATTAGAGCGCATCTTCAACCTCGTCGGGGCCAACGTGCGGCAATGGTATGACGAGATGCCCAAGGTACAGCGGATTCGGCGCGTGGATCCGACTACATACGGCAGCAAGAAGAATGCGTCCGCCAAAAAGACTCTAGAATCGTACATGAAAGCCGCCGCGTGTCTAGTCTGCAGCGCCAAGGTCAAGACTGAGGGTTACTCGGTATGCACAAGATGCCGGCGCAACGCACCGGCCTCGCTACTGAAGCTGCAAGCGCAACTTAATCGCGAAGAAAGGAAACTAACGGACGTGACGAAGATATGTCAAAGCTGCTCAGGGCTTGCGCCGCTAGATAGCGTGCCGTGCGACAGCAAGGACTGCCCGGTTTTTTATACCAGGATGAAACAGGCCGCACGACATAGGGCGGAGAAGAGCGTCATAGAGCCAGCCATTAAGCAGCTCTTGGAGAGTGAGGTCGAGACGGAGGAGTTGGGTTGGTAGTGATGGGAAGGGGGGGCGCATGATACGCTACGCTATGACTTTGGAATGGTCCGAACGAGATGATTCGAGTTGTATACTACTTTGATTGGGATACTTGATGCATTATACGGCGTTTAGCATAGGGGTGCGACGAGAGGGCTTTTGAGGTTGCACGTTGACTTTGAAGAGTATAAGGGGTCTTTTTTATTAGAACCTGAATGTTAACTTTTTATTTTTATTTTTATTTTTATTTTTATTTTCGAACTTTGATTCCATCTGATGTTAAGCATAATATTCTAACCTAGAATCAAATAGTTGCTGCTTTAATGTACCAAGTTCTTGCATTTACACCGATGTTGCGGATATGTACAGGCAGGTGATAATTAATAGGTAAGACGTTCAAATATCAGCTGTACAATACCCAAAGCCACAGGTGGTTATCTACATAGTAAAGACTGCCCCGCGAACCTACAAAAGCCCCACGTGGCTACTTCCGCTGAAAGTTCAGCCTGTGACGTCCCAACAATCAAAGGCGATCGAAGGCTATTGGACCGCCTAGACCCGTTATTAGCCTTTCCACTGTTCCCACTTGCATGCAATAGGTACCTATGTACGTACATACATCCTTCCTAGCTCCATGGAAGCTGGCGCGAGCATCTAAGCTCAATTTAAGGTGGCCTTATCGTCGTTTTATCCAGCCTACCATTTTACCTGCTCAGACCTTGTTCTAGGTACCTTTCGTAAGCTTTCCTCCTTCTCTTTACTTACATCCTATGTTTATTCCACACATGTAATCAATAATTCTACCTTTTCTCAACTTCGTATCTCTCTCGAAAAGAAGAAGAATAATAATAATAATAAAGAAAAGAAGAAGGCCCAAAAGGAAATATAAAATATAAAATTAAATCAATCGGTCATCCATGGTCTACGAAATTCGGCCGCCGCAAAGGTTAGCAGATCCGCACTTTGCTGGCTGTTGTTGTAAACCGGAGATATGGGTATGAGTTGGACTGGTTTCTTATTGACCTACCTCTTTGGTGGTGTCACCTTCATTCCTCTAGCTATAGCGGTTGTCTTACTTCACGCGCATTTCGTATTTCCGATTCGAGACGAAGATACAAAAGATGATGAATCCGATAACATCGTTCAGCCTGGTGACGACACCACGGCCCTTCGCGAAGCTCAAAAGGAAGAATCGAAGCTGCGACTCCTAGCCGAATCAGATACAGCGGCGGGTTACTTTGCAGTATGTCGTGAATACACCCCGATGGGCATCAATGCCAAACCGATCGAGCGTTCTACTCCCGTAGGATCGACCACGGTCGCTCCACCAAGTCAAAGTGTATACCAATCCATGTATAGAAGCATCTTCGATAGGAAGCAGACTCCCGGCCCGTTGGATGATAATAAGGGTGTCAGTCTGCGACCCAAGAAGGCAGGAAATGTATTCTACGTTGTTTTGAGGTACGTTGGTAGCCGTCTTTAACGCAGGTCTCGAGGACTTGGTAACTAATATCCTTACCAATAATAGACACGGCCACTTGATGTTATTCGACGACGACGAGCAGCTCGAGGTTCGCCACGTCATCTCCTTGGCACATCACGACGTTAGCATATACTCTGGAGGAGATCCCACCCCCGAGGGCGAGTTGTATATTAAGCGAAATGCATTGCGCTTAAGCAGGAAAACGGATGGGAAAGATATGACTCTAGACGCCCAAGTATCCAAGCCGTTTTATCTCTTCTCCGAAAACTGTTCCGCCAAGGAAGATTTCTACTTTGCTTTACTCCGGAATCAAGAGCAGGCCTTTGCTGGTCAGAATTTGGCCCCGAAGCCCCAGCGATTCGATGTCAAGAATATCATATCATTAGTTCAGAAGCTGCATTCCTCCGAGGACCACTTGCAAACGAGATGGCTCAATGCCTTGATCGGAAGAATATTCCTCGGTATCTACAAGACCAAGGACATTGAGAATTTTATTAGGGAAAGGATTACCAAGAAGATATCCCGTGTCAATCGACCATCGTTCCTCACAAGCATCACAATCCAGAATATCGACACGGGAGATTCGGCGCCGTATTTCATGAACCCTCGGCTCAAAGACTTTAGTGTGGAGGGAGAGTGCGGAATGGAAGCCGATGTTAAGTACAACGGCAAATTCAGATTAGAAGTCGCCGCCACAGCGCGAATTGATCTCGGTCAACGGTTCAAGGTCAGAGAGGTCAACCTCGTACTCGCTGTGGTCTTAAAGAAGCTAGAGGGGCACATCTATTTCAAGATAAAACCACCCCCGAGCAATCGTATATGGTTCTCATTCCAATCCATGCCCAAGATGGAAATGTCAATCGAGCCCATCGTGAGTTCGAGGCAGATCACCTATACCGTTATCCTCCGACAAATTGAAAATAGGATCAAGGAAGTCATGGCCGAGACTTTGGTAGCACCATTTTGGGACGACATCCCATTCTTTAATACCGAACACAAACAGTGGCGCGGAGGAATATTCGAGGGCGACGACGCAGTTGAAACTTCACTGGATACCGAGGCGATTGCTGCTCAACACGGATATGTAGACGAAGTCAGCCATATCGAGGAGACAAGCACCGACACACCCACACCCCCCGAACAGCCTTCGTTGGAGAAGAGTCATAGCTTGCCCGTTATGGAGACGGCTCAACCAGCACAATCGCAAGGATTCTGGAGTAGGAGGCTTAACTCCAAGAAGAGTTTGCAAGGCGATGGTAGTCAAAGTCCGTCCGCATCGACGACATCTTTTGAGGCTAAGAGTCCGAGAAGTTCCGCAACAGAGGTCCTGCGCCCCCGGTCAGGGTCTATTCCAACCTCGAGCCCTATTGTCGGTACCGACCCTGTGCACGCCGAAACCTTCAGAGCCTCATCCAGTCCACCGGACCGGGATGGCGCGATTAGTGCAATGGCACATCTCTCCGCCAGGTCTAAGAATACATCACCGGCGCATACACCCGTTGGATCGCCCGGGAAGGCATCTTCTACTTCACAAGTGATTAATGGTTCTTCAAGTTCATCTTCCGAGGTGGTTCCCGAAGCGCGTGAAAATGAGCAAACTCCCACAGCAGGTAGACGCCACACTGCCTCCTCCGCGGGAAGCGCCGAGAGCGATAGTGCGCCTCCGAGCTCACCTGCACCGTCTATCAGCAAAAGTTCGATCAAGAGTGGCACTGGGTCGATTGGCAAAGGTTTCTTTAGCCGAAAAGAAAATACTTCTTCACCAGCGGGTTCTATAAACGGGACGACGGAAGGAAAGCGAAATACGCTCGCTGCCATGTCTAACGCCGCAGCGACAGCGAAGCGATGGGGCCTTAACGCTATACAAAGACAGACGGATAAGAATAATGGTGTTAATGGACGCAAGCTTTCCGATCCTCCGCTAGATCTAAATCAGCCTATGGGACGCGGTCAGCCATTACCGCCTCCCGGTACGCCTCTACCTGGGCCTGGGAAGAAGTCGTCGCCGATGGCTATCATGCCCAAGCGTAAGCCCGTTGCGCCTCCGCCGTCACTACCACGGCAAAGTACTGGGAATTTACACGATGGGAAGGCAGAGCGACGACCGGTGCCGCCACCTCCCCTTCCTTCAAGACGCAGGCGTGTTTCGCAGATTCATCTCGCTGGTAACGACGTCAACAACGATGATAACGTCCTCGTTGTCGCGGCGCCAGCGGACTCGGAGCCGAATAGCCCGTCATTCCAAGGTAACAATCACGACGATTCGTTATCCTCGCCGGCGTACATTCAGCCTTGGGTCGAGGATGCGGAAGAGCTGAACGGTGACATGCACGAATACGAGGGCGAGGATCTGATCCAAATGGAAGTAGACGACGAAGACGGCTCGTCTTCAAAGACGCATACTCCGCCCCCGAACTTACCTCCTAGGAGACGCACGGATCACGAAGACGGGCACCAGGAGCAGATACAAGAGGAGGGCGAGGACGAGGATGGGTATACCAGTTGGGTGGAGGGCCCTGAGCCTGGTTTTACCACGTCCCCCTCTGATGCCAACGCGGCTAATATCCACGCCACTGCCAATGCTACTGCCGTCAAATGAAAGCCAGGCGCCTGGCAACGTGTCCAACCGGCACCCGCTGCGTGCGTGCAAGTGTCGCTACAGTAATCGCAAATCACACTGGGACAGTCCATCAGAGATACTCGAGTTTGTACACTTAAAGGGGCGAAGAGGATCCTGGCATCGATCCTCGGAGAGGGTATATAATGAAATAAGGGGGGGCGGGACGGACGGGAACGGTTGGGCTGGTGGGCGTCGGGGTTTTTGGAACTTTGTTTAACTTATCAAGATACCTATTTGCCCCTGGTTTAGGTTGCGCAGTATGAATGCCTACTTGCCTACTTGCCTTTGACCTAGACGTGCTTGTCCTGTTTGAGACGCTTGAGATCTTCCCGTCTAGTAAAGGGGTTCCTGTTAGGGATGATGGTGATGCTAGGTAGTAGTAATGAGATAAGTCTTTTTTTTTAGTACACAATTCCCCGCGCGAGCTGATAAGGAGGGAAAGAGTAGGTGGGTAAATAAGATATATGTATGTATATAGGTATGCTTTGCCAACGTAATATGATCGATGCTGCGACTTGTTTGCTTGTTTGTTTGTTTGTTTTTTCTGGGTCGACAAAAGGAATGGCATATCTACACTGGGGTCGAAGATACAGACTAGTCTCCGAGGAGACCTTCTCCGTCCTGTCCTGGCTCTAGACCGTTTTTTGCCTACTCTGTTCCGTTCCGTTCCATTCCATTCCACTCCTAGCCTAGCCCGTCGTCGTCGGCAATCCTATTCCGTTCGAGGAGTGGGTGTATACGCATTACGGCCGGGCGCTTAGGTAGTCTTGTCCTTGTTGTGGTAGTTGACGCTGTCGTTCCAGCTGTTTTGTGTATAAGTCCTAGGTTAGCATATCTCCGTCTGTCTGTCTGTCTGCCCCTCTCTCTCTCTATTTCTGTCTCTTCAGAGTAGAGATACAAGAGCGAGAAGATAGATAAGGGAGGTAGGGGGGAATACGTACAACAAGGTCTTGTCGCCGTCGCCCCAGGGAAAGTTCTTGGTGCGGATGTTCTGGTAGGGGTACTCGACGCGCTCTTCCAGGGGGGGCAAGTGGGACCAGTGCTCCCAGTGCTCGTTCCAGAGGATGTAGGCGTTGACGCCGGCGAGGATGAGCGCGGGGACGACGGCGCTGGGTTGAGGGATTTTGTTAGTCTTGGATGTTATATTCGGGGAGGGGGGGTGTGGCGTGGGTGAAGGTGTAGACGGCGGTTTAGAGGTTGAGATGGGGGATACCCGTCGATACGTATCCCCGGGTAGATATGTACATCGCTCGCGGCGACGAAATAGATATGAGAGGTGGAATGGGATGGGATGGGTCTTACTAGATGGAGATCTTGCGCCAGAGCTCTGCGAGGGGTCAGCAATCCGATTCCAAGCCCTATACTCCCTCATAGGATATTATTCATGCTCGCAAATACTGACCAGTAGTGGCGGCGGCGTGCTCCTTGACGGCCTGTCGCTCCTTGATGAAGGCGTTCTCGGTCGAAGCCAGGCGGCGCTGCAGAGCGGAGCGGAAGACGGGGGTGGTGGTGGTGGTGTTGGCGGCGCGAAGCTGGGTGGCCAGGCGCGGAGTCGCGCGGAGGAGTGTTCGCTGGGGAAGCATCGTGGTCGTTTTAATTATTAGTGGATTTTACTTGGAGGGGAGATTTGTTGTAAGTTGTCGTCGTCGGCTTGGGTTGTGATTCTTAGGTTATGATTCTTGGATTATTGTTTCGTTAGTGCGGATTTTCGATTTGGAGTGGTCTGATTTCAATTGTCGAATGAGGTCAGCTCTGATTGGACCCGATCTTACCTAAGGAATCCGGTCCCACTCCGCAGCTTTTTTATGACGGGGTAATAAATCATGACGCGTATCACGGGACTTCGGGTCATTTTGGTGTGTGGCGTACCTACCTAATTATGTGACGCCTCAGACGAGGGACGTCGCGCGACTTCCGGCGGTATGCACGGGTCAATTGGAGTTTACCGCCATTAGGTACTGCGATTGCCCTACTTCTAGAGAAGATCAATTATACTTATTAATCGCCAATAATAGAGAAGGGACGTCTGGTTCTCTCCAGTAACTAAAATTAAGCGCACTATCTGTTGTGCTACGTACTTTTCCTTTTTATGACAAACTCTCGATGAATTAATCTTTTTTTTATTTCTTCATCGAAATCCATCGTATATGTAACCGTCGGCATAATCCGACCATGGTATTAAATGATAAGGACGAAGTAGACGAGGAATGATTGGGGATGCTTTTTTAAATAGGACTTATTATAACCTCATAAAACCGTAAATTCATAAAAACACCTCCAGCATCATGGGCGTACGCATCACCTCCTGGAATGGTTCGTATCACATCCCACCATGTTTCCGCTATATCCAGACTTACTAGACTTACTAACGTGGCCAATAGTGAACGGCATTCGGTATGAAAGCATACATTACGTGAGATGGATCTCAATTCTAACTAGACACCACAGGAATCCGTTCGGATACCAGCCATGGAGGGAAAAGAGGACTTTCGAAGCCATGTTCGATATCCTCGAAGCCGACATAGTCGTAATGCAGGAGACCAAGATCCAGCGCAAGGACCTGCAGGATGACATGGTCCTGGTACCAGGCTGGGATGTTTTCTTTAGCCTACCCAAGCACAAGAAAGGTGAGTAGATCGCATCTCATTTAATAGAAGGTCCTAATATCAGGGCAGGCTACGCCGGCGTGGCCATATACACCAGAAATTCGGTATGCGTGCCAATTAGAGCAGAAGAAGGCATCACCGGAGTTTTGTGTCCGCCAAACTCTTCAACCAAATTTCGGGATCTGCCCGAAGATCAGCAAATAGGGGGTTATCCAAAACCCGGCCAGCTTATAGGCGATGTAGACGATCTGGCTCTTGATTCAGAAGGGCGCTGTGTCATTCTTGAATTCCCAGCTTTCGTTTTAATCGGAACGTATAGCCCCGCCAACAGCGACGGAAGCAGGGATGATTTCAGGCTGGGTTACCTCGACGCACTAGACGTCCGAATCCGCAACCTCGTGGCTATGGGGAAAAGGGTAGTTTTAACAGGTGATCTCAACGTTATCCGAGCCCCCATTGATACTGCCAATCTTTTCGATAGGTTAAGAAAAGAAGGCGTTACCGTTGAGGAGTTCTTTTCCACTCCTTCTCGTCGCCTTTTTAATCAACTCGTATTCGAAGGAAACGTGTTAGGCGAGAGGGACGAGAACAGGGAGAAACCGGTGCTATGGGACCTCGGTCGTCTCTTCCACCCGACTCGCGAGAATATGTTTACTTGCTGGGATACCAAGAAGAATACCCGCCCCGCCAACGTCGGTAGTCGAATAGACTACGTTCTGTGCAGCGACAACATGATGGATTGGGTCGTCGACTCTAATATTCAAGAGGGATTGATGGGTTCTGATCACTGTCCAGTCTTTGCAATTCTCAAGGATGTTGTAAACACCGACGGGAAAGAAGTTCATCTTCGAGACATCATGAATCCCCCGGGGGTCTTTAAGGACGGAGTCCGGCTCAGAGACTGGACGGTGAAGGATCTCTTACCCTTGTCGGCGAAACTCATTCCTGAATTCGATCGCCGGCGGAGTATCAAAGACATGTTCTTCAAAAAACCGGCACCTACAAAACCGGCTCTACCGCCAGTTACCGAACCGTCAGAAAGCCCTAGCACCAGCCTTGCCAAAATAGAGCCATCTAAAGATGAAGAAGCTGTCGAAATTCCCGCTTCACAGCCCGAATCGATAACTTCAGCTCCTTCCCCAGCTAAACCGCGTACCGGCACTCTCAAACGTACGCCCTCGAGCACAGCCTCAACCAGCAGACCACAAAAGAAAACGAAAGCCGCATTAACCAAAGAACCCTCGACTAAAGGCCAAAGCAGCCTCATGGGATTCTTCAAGCCCAAAACTACCGCGAGTCCGAGCACCGTCCCAGAAGCAATAGAGGATCCCAAGCCTACCAATGAAGACGATAATACACCAGAGACCTCGGCGCCAAAAGAGCCAAATACCAAAGAGGAAGTAGCAGATATCGCTCCGCCATCCAGTCCGGATAGGGTGTTCGACCCAATCGAATCCAAAGAATCCTGGTCCAAGTTATTAGGCAAGCGAGTCTTGCCCAGATGCGAGCACGGGGAAGAGTGCATCAGTCTAGTTACCAAGAAACCCGGCGTCAATCGAGGTAAGCCCCTTCACATGTCGGAAGCGTTTCCTAGCGCATTATTCTCGCCACGCATAACCATAATCCTAACCCGCCCTCTAGGAAGGTCGTTCTTCATCTGCCCGCGCCCAATCGGACCGTCGGGCGAAAAGGAAAAGGGGACGCAGTGGCGCTGCGCCACGTTTATATGGAGTAGCGATTGGAACGGGTCGCAAGGCGGATGAGGACACCATGTTGATGTAATATATGCGAAGCTAAGCTTTTACCATATCATACTACCAAGCTGCGTTGTGCGTTGCATATGCCGTTCTCTTCGTCACGATAGGGCTTTTATCGAACGTTAGGCAGACTCGCGTTACTACCTACCTACCTACCTACTTACCTACCTAGGCTAGGTACTTGAATGAACGGCACGAGTTCTGAAAGAGTAGGTATCGAGTTGAATCAGAAGAGAGGTCAAGCTACTACTTATGAACGCACCACAGAGTTGATACTTTCGAATTCTAGGACGTACCTAGGTCCCACAATAGCAAAACGGCGTATATGACAGACCCTTACCAATCTATATGCCCAAGTCCTAGATACGAATTCGTCAACAGACCACGTCTGTGATAGCCTCGGATAGATCTAACTAGACGATCCGATATTGCTGTCAAGATTCAGCCCTGCACATCTTTGGTTATAATAATCATGTGAAACCAAGTGGTATAAATTAAATGCCTCGATGTATCTTTTACAGGCTACTACATTGATAACATAAATGGCCTAGGTACGCCTTTCTCTCCTCATGTCTTCTCCCACGTACTCCCAGATACCGCTACCACTACCACTACCAAATCCTCCCTCCATGTCGTCCTCCACCGCAATCCCATATATGCCCGGATAGTCTGTAAGTAAGATTCGAGGTGAGTAGGTGTCGATGGTACGGATCTGCCAAGAGGGCCTTTCATTGCGTCGTTAAGATTATGCGTGCTAGGGAATTTACCCATAGCGTCAGGATCACGGAGTACCTTCTGATTCTTCGCATAAACGACGAGGAAGAAATTTTTGACTACGGCAGCGAAACAATTAGGCTGATACTACCCTAAATCTCGAAAAGACAACGTTATGGGGTCGATGGCGAAAATAGCAAAAATCGATAGCATGATGCCGTTGAAGAGATTGGCGGAGAAATGTTGTTCACCAACCTATTGGATAAAATCGAGAATATAATCCTGCTTGGTAAGAAGGGGCGTAGTGTCCCAATCCAAAGATATCAACATACTGGCAGCTGCAATCTAGTCGGGTAATAAAGAATAAGGGTGTACTTATACAAGTTGTAAGTATAAGTAAAGATTGATCACCAAGCATTACAATCAGCTAAAACAACAACTAACCTCACGCCAATCCCCTCAGCACTGGATCGTCATATTCCAAGAATCGGAACAACTCCAACGCAAATTCCAACTCCAACTAACCCGCCGATATCAACTCCGGATCGTCATATTCCAAGGATTGGAACACCATCGATACAGACTCCTAACACTGGAACATCTGGACAGAGTTGAATGATAAGGGAAATGATGAGGACATCATTCTTTTCTTTTGAAAGGGGGCAGATGTTAGGATCTGCTCATGAAGATGAAGATAAGCTTTGTTTTAAGCTTTATGCTTTAAAGCTAAAATGTCGTTAGACCTGAATGATTAGAATAATAGGTTGTGAATGGCTTGGTTTATTAAAGTTTGCTATAGCTAAGCGATGACTTATTTTATACCCGAATTATCCGGGGTTTACCCGGATAAACTGATAGCAACCCAACAGACCTAAATAGCTGCGGAGGATCATTGTCAAGTATGTGGATGAATTGAGTATGATTTGATTCTTCTAGGATCTCAACCATGCTACGGAACTAATCCGAGTGGCTTAAATAGGTAGGCCTTGTGGGGCCGCACGTGACCAGGAGCAGGACCTGGGCCTGTGGGCCCTTGTCATGTGACAATCATGCTCCGTTAATCTTAGAACTTAGTTAGAACAACTATCGATGAATTGACCTAATAACTGGTAGCTTCACAATAGGTTCGTAATGTTTGATCTAGTATATCGTAATGGAAGGGTGCCGGGGACTTGTTGTCATACTTTCTATGATTCAGTTGTTAACGTCCAGTGGGCATGCCCCATGACACCCAAGAGCGCATGCGTCATATCGAATCGCTTTGGATATCACCCATGCAGGTATAGTATCGGTGTCGTTAGGACCTCTCTATAATCTTTATCTCATATCGTTGATAGGATTTATGTTGTTACTCAAAGCCGGGTGCATCCACATGACGTTGCCAATCTGAGCAGCGTGTACCACTTGTAGATAAGCCGTAGTTACAAGCTCCTCGTTCCTGTCGCGGGCAAAGGGGCCCTGTCAAGAGGCGGACCAAGAAACAAGGAAACAACTTCGTTGTTCCGCGAGGAACCTATCCACAACTATGGCTAAGGGCAGCTACATATAGAACAAGTCCTTTGTTCTATATGTAGCACAGGCTAGAACCCTGACAAGCCCAGCCAAGCCGACAGAGTGTTGTAGGATATTCCCTATGACGCCGTCTCTATCAGCTTGTCTTCTTCAGTCGAGTTATCAGAAACCAAGAATGATTCGACGAAAAAGTTGTTATAGTAGGGCACGTCTATCCTCTACTCGCGTTCCACCAGATGAACAGGCCTGAAGCCGGAGCAAATGAATATCCAGGGCGACTACTATACTGAAGGTAGCAGCATGAGTGAAACGCCAAGAGTGGCCTGATCGGTGGCCTTTTGTTGCCCCCCGAGTCTAGTAACCCTGCTTGATTATCAATACTTTCGTGTCTTGATGAATTGTCTTTTTCGTCTAGACTCTTTAGAACAACCATTATTTCGATCTTCCCTATGGAGTTATCTTCGTAGAGGATCGGTATAGATAAACACCCCTGTAAGTATCCGTCGCTCTCTTACGTTCTCGTACCCCCAAGGTAATATTCGATGAATCACAAGTTGTTGATATATGGTTGTAATATTTTTCTTGTTCCTAGGTTATTCACTTCGGTGGTTTCGTGTGTTGTAACTACACGCATAACTGAAAAGCCAAGGCTGTAGTGGTTGAATAAAGATATCTATTTGAATGTAAGCAAATTGTCAAAAAGAGTCTTCCAATTTTCCAGTCTAAATTACCTTGCCGCCCCGCACATCGATCCCCTCCCAATTGAACCGATTAGACCGAGCAAGTTTATTCTGGTCTTTTTAGCCTCTACGGACAGCGAATTCTCTTTTCGCCGTCCAGGCTATCTATACTCCGCGAAGTTTGGACTCCGTGATAGATGGAGTAATTACCCAGGGAAAGCCAAGTCAGAGATATAAATTTACTCTGGTTCGGTCATGCATAGCTCTTAGAGAGTCGAGTAGAGTTACGTCGAGCAGAATATACCGAACCACGGCCGTATTTATAGTGGCGAGGCGTAGTGTCTGTTAAAGAACAGCATTAGAAAGAATAGGACGTGAGGTTATTAATCGATTTAATGATTGGGGTAAATGTATATAGAAGGGTTGGGTGTTGTTTTAGTAGTGTTGCTGTTATTTTGAATTAATTTTGGTTGAGTGTTTTGGGATTTTTTTTTTCTTTGTTTTTGTTTCTGTCGTTGTTGTTGTGGGATGAGGGAAGAAAAGGTTTTGTTTTGCCCAAGCCAAAGTTTTAGGAAGATTATAATAGGCGCCTCTAGGTACTCAAGGTATCCGAGTGATGCGTAGTGCAGTTGCCAAGTTGGAGTTGGAGTCGCAGCTGCTTGTTGCTGAGGTATCTACTATAGACTTCGGGTACAAAGGTATACTATACTATCTGTGTTTTGGAAACCTTGGAGAAGTTACTTACCTCATATGTACCTTATATAAGTAGGTAGGTAGTTACGGCCAGGCAGATACAGATAAAGTGAGAAAGAATATAAGTGTATTGAAGCTTGCAAGATTCTAAATACAGGAAATTCCCCAAAAAAGTTTTTGTATTTTTATATAGTACTTCGCATTTTCTTTTTTCTTGTATTTGCATTGAGTCCTAGAATATAAAAAGTTAATTCCGGTTGTTTTTATTTTTACGATATCTTTAAGCCTAACGATACACTTTTATTTATACGAACTCCTAAGTTACCTAAACGAGTATTTGGTTTAATATAGTACCTTATCTTTATACTAACAATTTTCCTTACAGGGTTTCAAATTTTAAAATAAAGTTATATAAGTGGAAGTATAAATAAAGGATGCTTATTAATTTATTGGGGGTAAAAATAACAGCACCAATAATATGGATAATAGGGTTTTTAGTATATCGAAAGGTTGAATTAATTATGTGATTTAAAGTAATTTAAATGGTTTATTGTATAATTTGTTATAGGAGGGGTTTGGAAGTTTTAGGAGGGTTGGCTAAAGTGTGTAGAATTGATAGCAAAGTATTAAGGTTTTAATACCTTTGAAAATTTAATTAAAAAAGCTAATAAATGGTTATATTAATAATTAATATTAATGTTTTTTTAATAAGTTTAATGATACAACCAACCATGCTTGGGTTTGATTATTAGATAAAGTAAGAGAGAATATAAGTGTGTTGAAGCTTGCAAGATTCTAAATACAGGAGGTTCCCCAGAAAGGTTTTTGTACCTCCACACAGTGCTTCGCACTTTCCTTCTTCTCGTACCTGCACTGGATATTTGTTACAGAAGCAACCTGGACTTACCTAACTTTAAATATAACGTAATGTAGTTACCTTGAAGGCTTAGACGAAACTACCTAATATCCATCATGTGCCATTAGCTTGTAGGAAGCTTCAAACCATCTAGATAACTTTATATTTTACTTTATGAGTAATATTCCCCCGACACTTGCGTAGTTCCTAACATAGGTAACTACCTAGTCTAACAAGGTTGTACTCGCATGTGTAGTATGACGCAACAGGGGAGGAATATTATATAAGAAGTTCTCGCTTATTGCCTGGCTGACTGATAGTTTCTAATCGCCTGACAAGGGTTGCTGGCTTTTAGTGATAGGCTCTTGGGATACTATAAGCTTTAAACGGTATTAGATTTAAGTCTTAATTATAACACAAACCAACACTCAACTCTGCATTTCAGTTTCACCTCCTATTCCGCCTCAACTTCCAACTACTACACACACGTCTCACAATAAAGTCCTCAAAACTAAGGCTCATGTTTAAGGTCAAGAATGTTTAATACAATCGCCAATGATCAAATTACCTGTCCTTAGGTACCTAGCCTAAGCTAATCAAATCACAGCCTCTCCCCCCTCCCTCCTCTCACTTATGGTAGCAATTTTACACTTAAAAGTTCGCAATCGATTGACTATCCGTCTCAACGTACTTCCCACCAACGCTGCTCGATTACCTAACTCACTACACTCGCGGCCTGCTACCAGGAAATCAAGGGAAAAAAAAAAGGAACTATGCGTCAAATAAAGCAACGGAGAAAAGGATCTCGATAACCCGCCCAATGGACTAACAACTAACAGGGGTATAGCCTCTCCTCCCCTCCTCCCCTGAATGTTCTCTCTCGCTTCCACCTCTGCTTCTGCTCGAGTTTTTGTTCTATTCCTCTTGGTACGAGATCTTGCGCATCTCGCCTAACCGGTGTCGCGCGGAAGCCAGCGCGTTCTCGAGCTGTAGGATTTCGACCTGTAACGATATCTCTGGTTAGCTACTGTTCGATAGATCCATAGATAAACAATGTAATGTAATTCTTAAAACTCACCTGTTGCTCCATCTCCCGGACCTTGAACTCGTGGGGGTTGAGCTTGGCGTAATCGACGCCCTCGTCCTCTTGGTTTCGGTCCTTGATCATGTTCTGCACCTGTCGGACAAGTGCTCTGCATGCAGCGCCTACGGCCTTGCTGGCCTGTTCCAGGTTCTCCTGGCTCTTGCTCATGAAACCGGCCTTGACACGACTAGCAGCCACGAGCTGAGCTGTCGAGGCAGCCACGTCGTTCGAAGCGACGATAAGCTGCTCGGGGCTGTTACGGCCGGATAATACACCATCTGCCGTCTCGATGAGAGTGTTGGTGGATGTAGCCACGGCCTTCGCGGCAGAGATGAGACCTTCCGTCCATCGGTTGTTCTTCTTGTAGAAGGCTGTCCTCGAAGAACTTCCACGGCCTGCCTGGACAATCTCTTGCTGGGTGACGGTAGCAGCCTTGATTAGCTGAGCAATAGCATTGGTGACTGCTGTTGCGGCATCGAGTATCGAGTCGTGGACCTTGAGTTCGTAGGTCGAGTACCCGTCGCGGGGCTTGTTCTTGAGTTTGGCAAGACGGGCAGCCGCCGCAGCAATGGCATCTGCTGCCTTGCTTAACTCGGAGTCGACAAGGTCACCTAGATCGCCCTTGTTGTTTGATAGTCGACCGGAGGGAGCGAAAGTCTCGACTAAAGTGGTCAACCTCTGTAGGTTTAGACGAACATCGCTGCTACCGTTCACAAGAACGTCGGTCTTTTGGAGAGGGTCCATGCCTTCCAGTCTAAAGCTCTGAAGGCTACGGAAATGTTTGACGGTAGATTGTGCGGCAGCACGAGCGCCGTTGAGAAGCTGATCAGACTTCTTTTCGTCGGAAGCAAGACGATTCAAACCCTTCGTATTACTGCACACATCTGCTATAGCACCTGCAAAGGTGTTGGTCGCCTTGATTAATTCTGCGTGGCTAGCATTGGGGCCATCGGCGATGAAGTTGCTGAAAGCTGTAGCAAATTCCGAAGCACTCGAGACGGCCTTTTCAACCTGGGACAACACATATGTCGGCGACGCATTCTGGTTACCAGCCTGCATCGTCGAGTCCAATTCGTAGAGTGCATCATCTACTCGAACCACACCTGCCTGTAGTACCGAGTCGATAATGTCGTTGATTTTGTCGAGATTTGCCAATATTAGGGCGTCGATCTGGCCGTCCAGAGCAGTGTCTGTGTCGCCCTGGTGGAGCTTCAACTCGTTCAACTCAATCAAGGTCTGGTCCATGCCAGCCTTGTAAACCTCGAGTTCCTCCTCCTTCTCACGGAGTAATTGCTCGAGGTCAGAGCTTCCGGACTGTAGTTTAGCTTGCGCCTCTTCCAAGGCACGCGATTTAGTTCGCAGAGCTTCTTCCAAATCTGCCATCTCCCTATTGTACTTGGAGAGCATAGTAGAAAGCTCGTTGCCCTTGCTCCGCTCAAGGTTATCGGCCCTCTCGTTCGCCATGCGGAGTTCTCGCTTTAGCTTCTCGACTTCGTCCTTGTTACTACCGCTCAACCTATCCTTGTCGTGAAGTGCTCGGTCTCGCTCCCGAATCATGTCTGCTAGTTCTAGATTCTTCGTCTTGATTTCACGCTCCAATTTCTCGCGCTTCTCGATAGCCTCTTGAGCCGATGCAGCCTTTAATTGGACTGTCTTGAATTTCTGGAGCAAATCGAGATGCTCGTGACGTAGTTGAGAGTACAATTTCGCTAAGGCTTCGTACTTGGTCCGCCAGGTGTTGACCTGTTCCTGTAGGGCGCGGATTTGGTCATCCTTGCTGTTTACTTGCTGGCCAAAGTTGTTCTGGATTTGGGCCAATTCGCCTTCGAGTGCCTTTACTCGCTGGTCATATTGTTGCAGCATTAATTGATCGCGTTCATACTGCGCCCTAGCATTCAAGTTCTCTTGCTCGAGCTCGGCTAGTCGTCCTTGCGTCTGCCATTGGGCTTGCTGAGCCAGTAGCGCTTCCTGTTCGCGGCGCTGTTGTTCCGCCAAAAGCCTTTGCTGCTCCTCGAAGTCCCGCTGGGCTTGCATTTGCGCTTCTTGCTGAGCACGTAGGGCTGCTGCTTGACGCTCTTGTAATACTCTCTGCTGTTCTTCGTACTCCCTGTTCTGCCGGTCGATTTCACCTTGCCAGAACTCGGTAATCTCATCGGGTTCCTCGGATTTCGGTTGACGTGCAGGGGTAGGCTGTCGCTCGATCTCTTGCTTAGGACGGGCTGGTAATGCAGGGGAGTTTTCGTCTTCTGCTAGCAAGTTGGGCGGGTCCTGCGGTAGTTTCGGAATCGTAATCAAACTGGTCAGGTAACGCAAGTTTGAGCATTCGTAATAGAACTTGACTAATCGGTAGTGTTGCGCGTCATAACGCTGTCTCAGGGGTTCCAACGCCTCGTTGTCGCCGGTTGCTACTCAACGTTAGTCAAGAATATCGTTTTAGGATTTTACGGTTGTCATACTCGAATGCATAGCTCTTAGCATGCTCGTAATGAATTTATAAATTCCATAACTTTCTTGGACCAGAGGAACAATGGCTGAAATTCTGCATTCATTGTTGCCGACATTTCGGAAATGTGAGAAGATGAGTTTTTGAAACTGTTCGATCTTGTCTTGGAGGGACATGAGGTCGGTTATAGTCTCGTAGCCCTCGTTGGGATCGTTAATCGCCTTCAAGCTGACATATTCCTCATATTCGAATGTGCCGTTGAACTCGGGATGTTGTTGGTGGAACGATAGTTTCGCTAGGAGGAAGTAAACGTATTCTCGAATTAGGGGGGCATATCCTCGGACGCCCTCGCCGCCCAGACCTCTGTTGAGACTATCAATCCAAGGCCGGTTTGCCATGGCCTCCCTCAACGTTTGGGGGTGTCCTTCCTGCAAGACTCGGTGGATGGTAATCAGGGCCTTGAAAGTTTGAACCTCGTCGGCGAGAATAGGTTGCCTAAATAACGTCCCTAGTTAGCCCCTATATATCGCCCATACGTCGGCCTCTGATCACGTACACCTTCATTCCAGCCCAAAAGGACTGGGAGGACTTGTGGTCCCATGTGTAGACGATGGCGCTTCGCACATGTTTTCGTTTCGGCGCTGTTTCTTCCGGGCTGGTGGCCTTTCTGATGTTGATGGCAAGCTCGGCTTCGGATCTGCAATATACTTCGTTAATATCCATATGATAACCGACGGTGAAGTCCATTTATGGCGATAGGTGCGAATGGTATGTATGCATGCGCTTTGCGGAAAGGGTCATTTAAAAAGGGGGAGAAAGGACGCACTTGGAATGATCAAGACTACGGATTGTAGCCATGATGATTAAATCGCTATTTGTTTGCTAGTAAATGTGTCACTAGGTAGTGAATGTATAAGGTTCTTTACTCGGTTCGAATAACTAGGGGTAACTTGAACAAGTACTCGGCGGTTGGTAAAGCACAAAAGCCTCAGACTCAAAGTGACATTCACTTTCGAATGAAGCGCATCCCACCCACCCGGTCTTCAGGAGGTATATACGATAGAAAGCCGAAAGTCGCGAGTACGATGGAATTACGGTCCTGGTAGTTACGTTAAATATATCAAAAAAAGAAAAAACTGCAACAAATAAAAAGTTCGAATGTCTGACTCGTACAAAAACGTCAGCTTCCTCGCAATCGCAACTCCTACAACAAGACAAAACTTGGTGGAGTTCAAAAGCCAAAAGATCAAATCCAAGGCTGACGCAGCTTAAAGGCACTTGGGGCTCTTGGAAGCTTTAGAAGCTTGTCTTGGAACCGTTCGATAAGCGTAGAAAAGGGACATGGGTCCTTGAATAACTCCACTCCCTGAGTCTTTACTAATTACCTCTCCTTATCGTCTGGTTGCCGAAGTTTATCCGTCTGGATATTTGTGGAGTTCTACGTCTTGATCGCCACATAACGCGCGGCGACGGCGGCTGGGGCCTGCTGGGGCGTTTGATAGGCAGCACCAATTACTTAGGTACCTATAAGTACCCTGAAGTCCCATGGTTTTTACTTGCATATCAAGCCCCCTCTGGATAGGTACTCCGAATATAGCAATTCCGCCGCTAAATAATGCTGCAACTACGTACCTACATAGGTACCTACCTAGGTTAGGAGCTTTTTAATGACGAAAGCTTCAAACTTCTTACTAAACGCATACATCCTACCAAAAAGCTCCCACCTCGATGGCTTCGCTCCAGACATACAGCTTCTAAATTTCTGCTACTAATGTCAAAGTTGATGTCCGAGCCTTTTGGCTCATTCTGCTTCCCTAATTGACTCTATAAAATTACTTCGCGCACGTCATATCCAAAATGCGCGCCACCACCGCTTGTCTGAGCAAGGGTTTCTGGGGTCGCAGTATCGACGAGTTCAAGCGCCTCTCTAATATAGGTAATTGTCATACTGGCCGTCTTTACATATATATATACCTATATATATATACGCCAATATCGGTTAATATTCTGATTAATATTCTGCAGCGCTTAACCTCGAAGGCATAAAAGGACCCTCAGGCCTGCTCCCCCTCCATGACTTCCACAAACCCGAATCCCTTGACGAGTGCAAGGTCATGTCCGATGTCGACATCGGCGGCTTTTCCAAGGCTGCGCTGGATTGGATACCCCCTTCTCCCGAGGACAATGCGCACGGATACGCGCGCTTCCACGGCAGCATTTCGACCGCCCTCCCCCCGAACAGACCCGAGGTCCAGCGATCCGGTTACGCCGGATGGAGGACCCTCGATAAACCCCCCACCATCTTCGGTCGCTCGCTCTGGAATATCGATATGTACACGTACCTAGGCATGCGCATAAAGTCAGACGGACGTAGCTACTTCGTCAACGTCCAGACGGAATCGATTGTCCCCACAGATTTACACCAGCACCGGTTATTTGCTAAGCGGCCCGGTGAGTGGGAGACGGTTATAATTAAATGGAACGACTTCGTCCGGACGAACCACGGATTCGTGGTTGAGCCCCAGACGGAGATGTTACGACAAAAAGTCAGATCGATAGGTGTCGGTTTAACGGATCGCGTACCAGGGCCGTTCAACCTGTGTATCGAGAGGATTTGGGCTACTAATAATATGAGCGAGGAAGACGATCATGTAGAACCGTCCGAACCGGCTACTAGCAAAGAGGGTCAGCTGAAGGATAAGCAGGGTCGTCACATTTCTTGGTCCGATAAATAAGATTCAGATATCTACGAATAAGTTAACTATATTGTCGGATGGACAGCTATATCTTGTTAGCCGTGCGGTCTGGGTGATAAATCCGATGTATACAACAGTAGGTACCTACAGCGGTACCAACGCCATCTAAGATGATTCAATAGTAACAGGGGCAAATAAGATTGGGTGAGGAAGGATCATATTCGCAGACGAACATCTTGCGGCTGACGTCTTGAGGGGACACGAGGGGGGGAGATTAGCTAGGCTACGAATAATAAACATATCATCAAACCAAGATTAACACATGGCTAGTAGTGACAATGCATTCACGGTACAAAAAAGAGCCGCACAATGCCTTACCAAGTCACAAACCAAAGAACAACAGAATCCCTGGCCATGACAAGACAACGGACAAGACAATGGACAAGTCAGATTACCAAACTCATACCACCACATTCACATACTCTATCCTCTCCTTTCGTGACCTGAGACGATAATCCCACTCTCCAACAAAACGGCATCCCTACCTAAATTCATAACCATGGAGTTGTTTCCGAGTAACAACCCTTTCAGAAACCACCGTAGCCCGAGAAGGGCATTGTTACTTCAATATCCACAGCAAATTCATTGTTCGCTCTTCTTCTTGGATAAGCAGCAGCCGAGATGTCAAAATAAAAAGGTCGCCGTGTACGTCTTGCTTGATAGATCCTAACTTTCTACCCAGTAAGAGCATATTTCCATATTTCGTACCTAACTACCTAAGTTAGGTCCTAGGTATCATCAACCGTTTCCTAACCTGCTTCGGCGATCCCTCGCCCACAAAAACATACACTCGGCCCCCAACTCCCACTTCCCCATCTCCCGTCTCTCTTTCCCTTCCCTCTCCACCCCGCCGACATGTGCAAAAAGGCCTGGGCATCGGCATGGTGCGTCTACGGGGACCACCCCGTAGGCCGTAGCAGCCGAACCAACGTGCCCTGCCGCGAGGTCAGGGAAAAGGGGTGTCGAGCTGGCTTCTGCAAGCAGAAGATGCAGTATACCGAGGACATCATACAAGATCCCCAGCTCCGAATATGCTCCACATGTGTCGCCACGGAAATGGCCGTTGCGCCCCGAATATAAAAATAGGTTTACAGTATAACCCTTGCTGGTAAGCGCATGTAGAGGAACTGTTTCCTAGGTTAGCTGGTTAGCTGCTATAGCTCGCAGGTTCGACGTATATTTACTCCTTGGGGGAACGATAGGATATTAGGGGAGATGCAGGGTGTAGATTCCGTAGTCCACCGACAGCCTTGGCTCTGTCTGACATCAACGGTTTGATAGGATTTATCGGGTGAGTTTTTACTTCGTCCTTGGCCAGTATGGCATACACCTATGGAAAAGGGTGAAACTACCTAGACTACACGTTTGAGTAATAAATTTCAAGAGTTATTTATCAAGATCAGAGTAGAAAGCCTCCAGCTACGTGAAAGTGATATAGGTTATGGGTTGTTAATATTCGTCACCATCGTATAATAACTAAGCTAGGTCTTCTTTCATATCGTCATTCGCTCGGCGTCTCTGCGTATTGCCAAGTATGCCGCCGCGTAGTCATTCGCAAGTACGTTGTCTCCGGAGACCTTCATAATAGTAGCTTTCTTAGCCATCATTTCGCACTGCTTATTGATATCCTCCACGCTTGAATAGTGATTAAATGCCTTTTCAATTGCTTCTAATGCTTTGGTCATAAATTCTCTCCTCTTGATAGACTTTGGCGGCATCTTACCCGCCATACCCATATTAGCATCGCCAAGGTGAGAATATAAGTTTGCAGTCATTTTCGCGTTTTCGCACTCGAAGACTCGCGGCAGGATAGCATTTAGGAGTTGTATTGCTGGTTCAAATTCGCCGAGGGATGTTAGTATGTTCGCAATCGCCCCCATTGCTGGCCAGAGAAAGGGAATGAGACGCGCTCGCCAGGCCACGTGCGCCGCTCGTATAGCAATAGTGAATCCCTTCAGTGGTCGGCCGCATTTATCAAGAAGTTCAGCTTTGAGTAGGAGCAATCTAACTCGTAATGCGACGTCTTTGTTCTCATCTCTGAGTTCCGATATCATCTTCTCTACTTTGGAAAAGGCTTGATCGAGATTTCCTCTGCGGACAAGACATTCGATGTGGAGATTATCAATTACAAAAGCGAGGTCGGGTTCCAGGTCGTCATTCTTAGATTGAAGAAGTTGAGAGAGTAGCAGTTCCGCCCCGTCCAGATTATTTCGGTAGAGATCTCTCCTCAGTTTTATTATGCCACGGAACTTGTGCCAATACTGACTCGGCTTCCAGGTTCGGAGCGAGTTGGCATCCATACCCTCCAGTATCTCGAGTGCCTCGTCGTACTTCCCCTTGAGAGTCAGCATCGAAGCTTGACGGCTAGTCACCTTTAGTTCATCGTCAAATATCGAATTACGAGCATGGCAGCGAATGAATATTTCGCAGGTAGTTGCTGCCAAGTAATCGATTCCTAACCTGTCCCATAATGCTATATTGATCGATAGTTGGGAACCAACCATCATCTTCATGTTGCGTTCGACGATAATTTGGGAGCTTCTGACAAGGTGCTCAATCGCTGTGGCCACGCTTTCGCCGTTCGACAGGCTCATTTTTGCCTCGCTCGTAAGAGTAGAACTCCATAACGTCCACATGCCCGTCTCTTTTGCTCTGCTTCTTAGGAAAGCTAGGGATTCTTTCCCAGTGCCGAGCATGCTATTCGATTCTAATTCCTTGGTTACTTCGGGATGCGCCCTGCCGAAGTGGAAAAGCCAGTTAAGGGCGAAATTCAAACATGTCATGTCTCGGTTTTCCCTGGCAGTGGAGACAGTTTCTAGCATCGCAGAAATTGCTTCCTTGTAGCACCCAAAGTCAGCTTGGAGTACTGCCAGGTTCATCAGCGCGTACTGGTAGAATGATCTATCCCGGTTTTGCATCGTGTAGTCAAAATAACGATGCAGATAATCAAATGAGGTGGAATAGTCCCCTGCTCTCCATGCATCCAGATAACTTAGGTAATGAGATAAGCTCGGTATCATGAAGCTGTCGTTTAATAGGTCGTGGAATTGGTGTTGTATCTCTAAGGGTACTCTGTTACCGTATTTCTGCATCTGCTCGATTTGGAATTCTAAAAGCCTCTCGATATCGTCAGTGCTAACCGGTAAGGTCGAATTTGGGTCATCTCTAAGCATATCCCCGTAAGTCACGGAAGCGATAGTTTCGACCCCTGAACCCCAGTCACTCTCGCCAGTTAGGAGTACATTATCGAAGCTAAGTCTCTGGAAGGACGGTGTTTTCTTGCGATAATATGTCGCCGTAGCCTGGCGATACTTAACGAAGTCTTTCCACAACTCGAAGGCGTCGTGAAAACGCAGTCTTGTGAATTCGAGTTGAGATCTGCGTACAAATGCGCCAAACGGAGAGTTGCGGGAAAGCAATATAGCTTCGGGAGCTGGAGCTGGAACGCCCATCTCAGCATCGCGACGAAGTTCATCCCTGGTCTTTGCTAATAAAGTAGAGCAATTGTCAAAGAACTCATGTAAGGAGTCGAGGGAATCGATCTTCCAAAGCCTGTCTAGGAAGACATACCATAGACTTCGGCCGGGTATACCAGAAGCGGCGGTATGTGATGCCAAGACCTTTTCGAAATCTGTAATGGAGATGACAAGGCTAACAGTAGTCTCAGCGCGCTTCCATCGACCCTTAGGCGTGGAAAATGACGTTTGAGCATCACTGTCAATCAAATGAGAAGTTATGAAGGATAGCACATCAACGATGGAGTCTGTTGGAACTGTCTTTTTGGTATATAATTCAATTAGAGCCAGGAGGCCAATTTTGGCCGGGTTAAGAAATCGAGACATAGCGACGTCGACTGATAATGGTTTTCTGGTTTTCTGCCGGAGACAAAACCTTTGAGGACTTATAATCTCGGGTTTATTGTCATGAGCCTCGTTTTGTGGGTGTTCTCCATCTACAACCTGCCATCGCTCGTGGGGTCAATCTCTCCAAGAGTGTTAACTTTTTTTTTTGCCTTACGGTTGAGAAAAGCGAGAAGGTGAGATATCGCCAGCCAAGAAGTACTGGAATAGATCAAGCCGAGCGAAATCGCGTAGTTAGGTATGCGCCTTCTATTATTTCGAGTTCATGTTATGTAAAGGTTGTTTCCCACGAGGTAGGTATGAATAAATTAGGTACAGACCCGTACCTACAGTAGGTATCTTACCTAAGACAGGTACCTGCTAACCTAACCCGTAGGCACGTTGACTCGTGCTTGAAGGCCCACTTTATTTGAGAGTATCCGTCTAATGATTTTTATGAATTTAGAGGTCTGAGTAATCTCGTCATCTTCCATTTTGTTCTCCTATTATTAACCCCTACCCAGCAATATTTATTTGCGAAATGCGCATATTCAACAAAGGTATACCTTGTAGTCGTCTCTGGATATTCCAAGGCCTATCAGGATTTAAAGTAAATTATTCAGCTAGAATACAAGTATTTATCGATGATTACGTGCGTGCTAGTTGAAAGACAGTATGCTGATATATAGTCTCGATATGTGGTAGAAGTCAGAGATATATATCTTGAACAGCGACGTTATTAAACATCAGCCCTGACGAAACAACATGACAGAATCAAACTAACGCCAAGAACGAATGCAGTTTTCGCTTCAAGTATGACAAGGAAGTAAGAGAAGAAATATGGGGTCTCGCTACCGTTTTGCTGGTAATCGCACCAAGCGCGCGGTTTGCGACTCTGACAAAACAATTAGCAAATACACGCACCTATAGTACTGATGTAGTATTCGGCTCCGCAACCACGAGGATATATGTATGCGTATTTGACGTAGTTACTCAACTGCATGTCATGAATTGTGATTGCTTTTACAGCTTCAGCCTCGTTTTTGCTCCCAAAGCCAACTGTTAACCATGTGGACAGGTAGGTAATAAGGTATATCCTATACCGACAAACCATCCACCAACACTGTATACCTGTCTACGGTGTCCCTATGCTACGCGCCCTGTACGATACACGGAATACACGTCTTTGTCAAGTCGTAGGTCTGTCGGCAGACCTATGACCACAGACCTATGACCGGAAACCTCCGGAGTCAGCTCCAGATCGTGGCATCATATCTTAGGTACATACTCAGGTACAATAAGTATTCATCGATAGCCTATGGGGAACCTGTCATCGCCCATACAGCACGCAGCACACAGCATGGAGATACCAGGAGGTATGTATAACCCACCAATGCATGCATGGCGTGTATTGGCTGACTCTTGGTATCTATTTTCTCGTACGATGGTGTTCATTATAATCGCGTACTAAAAATGGTAGAAGGTTCTTGGATTACTCAATCTGGATACGGTGATTGACTCCTATTTTCCCCCTTCAGATGCTATTCGTAGTCAAATTGAGAACAGTGAATGATAGGCTCTTAGAGAGTAATATTTTGGAGGTGGTACGATCATCAGCTAACCATCTTGAAAGAAGGGGAATAATGTTCCGAAGTCATCGACATGGACATTTACAAATCGGAGGATTTGATGTTTCTGAGTGTAAGCCGAGGGACAGACGGAAAAGACAATGTTTCAATCTAGAACACGTTCTCGTGAGGACGGAGGAGCACTCTAAATTCGTAATAGAAATGAGGTTAACTGATGTCATGTACAATCTGGTACAATCTGGTTAAATCACCGAAAAGGCACCACTACCTTCTCCTATTGGCGAATCAATTGAAGCCAAGTTCAGCCTAACCTCGCTAGAATTGGTGCAAGTGGGGGGGAATGAAAGAGAGACCCTCCCAAAGTCTTCCAGCCCCTCCAGCCCCTGAAGTCGTGCATTTTCAGCAGGTAATGGCAGGCAATGACTTCGTCAGGGCTCCCTACATACACTAGAACCTCCTGGTACAAACACCCATCCAATTAGATAATTTGTTTCATTGACCGCTGGGCTACACTGGAACTATCCTTTGTACCCTGGCAGCTCTAACTTAAAACTCCTTGGCCCTATCAGATCCAGTAAATATCCCTGCACATGGACCTTTTCGGGTAGGTGGAGAATCAAGGCGGAGCGTCAAGCGCTTGTGGACGAATCGTTTAGTTCGTACCACGGTAACCAGCAACCGAGAACACGACCGCTTCTCCAACCAGCGTCTGAGATATTAGAGAACTCGACATCAACACTCGATGAGATGGATACATATTTGGGTAAAAGCAACTGTTGGATTTCCAACGTTATGGTTCTGAATAGTTGTACGATTCTAGCGTGGTTTTATGTATGAAAAAAAAAAGATTTCTACCCAGTAATGTCCATGACGAAGGGGACTAAGGCAAATAATGAATGTCAAGCCAACTCAGGGGTTGAAATCGGGGAAGGCCGGTGATGACGGATCTTGCATAAACACGAAGATCTGCCCTTAGCGATCGTCGTTGCGTTTCCAGTATTATTATTCTATGTACTATCGATGAACCCGACCTCAGCAGTTTCTCTTTTAAGTAAAATTACAGTGGCTGTAAACTGTTGATAAGCCCCGTTCTAAATGCTAAAGTCTAATGCGAAGTGCGAATTAACGAAACTGTATTATCGATATCCATTATTCATTATCCTTTATCGTAATAACGCGAATGCAAGAAGAAAACTAAAACAAGCCCCCCGAAAAGGGACATCTTAGTCTTTTACAACTTCATTTTCATAATCACAGCTCGTTCTTTTTTTTTCTTAATATTTATCCCACTCGTTCAACCCAATTTCTAGAAGTGGGCAGTGCGTGCCTAATTTTACTTCTAATTTCCTATCCGACCGTGCTTCATTACTTTCATTACGCTCACTCTATTCCCCCAGACCTTTTTACCGGAATCCAAAATAATCCACACTACCACGAAGACCTACTACAGCATTGGTTCCATCTACCGAACATTCACGATCTCTTTAACTGCTCCAACCGGATAGGCAATATATCCTCACGACCGTATTGACAACCTATACCCCCACACCCTCCCTGACTGGAATATATCAAGTTTCTCGGCTACCGGCCTGATATCCCGTTTGCCAAGTTTTACCTGGATTTACCTTACGGCCACAAAGGAGAGAACAAGACTGCCGCCATACGCCGTACATTTACATCTTGTGCGCTTGTCTTCCAACAAAAGCTTTGTTTAAATCTAGTTCCCCGGCAGAATTAGCGACAAGCGCGCTTTTGTCGCCTCAGGATACAAGATAGGACAAAGGGCAAAATATCGATCTGAAAAGAATTACAGCAACAATCGCTCATAACGCCTTAGTTGCTCCTCTTGACAATGCATTGATAAAATCGTACATCAATACCCTTCTTTGCCCTCGAGGCTTCTGGATTATCTTTGGAATACGGCACGAATCTCCTTTATTATAGGCTATCTTGACTTTCCTCGGTCCCGCCTGTTTCAGGGTACTACTTCTCGAATAATATCAGATATTTTGCAACACGAATCGCAGATCGCGAATACACACCATACTATAAGCTGGTATACTTAAAAACAAACACAAGCATCATGCCGTTAGTAAATCGCGGGCGGATCACCGCTCTCGGATCACTCACGCCAACTACAATACTCGCACTCCGGGATGTAGATGCGCCCTCCGCACAAGATGCCGCCGCAGCTGCGGCTTCGACTATAGCACCTTTCTCTACGTCGTTAAACGGCGTCGACCAGTCGAGTAACATGTTATTCAAGGAAATGCTTTGGTGGACGCTGGGTATAATAGCACTCGTGGTGCTTGCCGTCCGTCTCTCCGAGATAGCATGGACCAAGATACGACACGTCTCGGCCATGTCGACCCCAGGGGCGAAGCAAACCTACTGGAAGAAAACTCAGTGGACCTGGATGCCGTTCTTGAAGAAACATCTCATCTATGCCCCTCTGTGGAAGAAGCGACACAACAGGGAATTCAAACTGACTACTGGGATTAGCATAGGAACTTTGCCGGGCCGACTTCACTTTGTCATCTTGAGCATCTACCTGATAAGCAACATCACCTACTTGCTATTTGAAAACTGGGTCCAAGAAAATCGATACTCTCTAGCAGCACAGATCCGAGGTCGTTCCGGTACCTTAGCTCTCGTTAACATGGTCCCTCTCATCATCATGTCGGGTCGTAACAACCCTCTTATCTTACTTCTGAGGGTTAGTTTCGATACTTATAATCTCCTTCATCGATGGATGGGTCGTATGGTCGTACTAGAGGCTGTCATACATACAGTTGCGTGGGCTTATGTCGCAGCTGCCGCCGATGGATATGACGGGATGAATTATCAGCTAGTTCACAATTCGTTTTATGCTTCTGGTCTGGTTGGGACTATCGCCCTTGTTATCCTCCTTTTCTTCTCTCTCTCGCCCGTCCGACACGCTTTCTATGAGACGTTTCTCTCATTTCACATCATCTTGGCCTTTATAACCTTCGCCATGACCTGGGTCCACTGTGCAACAGCGACTCTTCCCGGCGGTCTTCCCCAGCTTCCGTGGATGGTGGCAATTTTCTTGCTATGGGGGGCGGAACGATTAGCTCGCATGTTCCGCCTTGCCTACAATAACTGGTCGAAACGGAACGGATTCACCGAAGCCATCGTAGAACCTCTACCTGGTGAAACGAGTCGAGTTACGATGCATTTACCCCGTCATCTCGACGTCGAACCGGGAACACACGCTTATATCCGCTTCATGGGAGTTAGACCGTGGGAAAACCACCCCTTCTCTATTGCCTGGGTCGAACACCACCCTGAGGACGACACGAAAGAACTTGCAGAAAACATGGAAAAAGAATCCCTAAAGAGAGGTGCTACCTCTGTGTCTTTTCTTATTGGTGCCCAGTCCGGTTTCACCCGGCGACTTTATGAGAAAGCACTCAAGGAAGGTTCCCCTTCTATCCGGATCAGGGCCGCTATGGAAGGTCCCTACGCAGGCCACCACTCGATAGAATCCTACGGCCACGCTGTGCTCTTTGCTGGCTCTACAGGTATTACCCATCAACTCTCATATCTCAAGCCGTTAATTGAGGGCTTCGAAGAGGGGACAATCGCAACAAGACGGATAACACTTGTGTGGGTAATGCGTGACACCGAATCCCTAACGTGGGTGCGACCCTGGATGGACGAGATACTGCGGATGCCAAGCAGGAGAGATATTCTTAACATCCGGCTATTCGTTACGCGGCCGAAAAACACGAAAGAGATTGTTTCAGCTTCTAGCACGGTCCAGATGTTTCCGGGGCGGCCCAACATCCGTACCCTACTCAGAAAGGAAGTTGAGGAACAAGTCGGAGCAATGTGTGTCACAGTATGTGGCCCTGGTGCCCTAGCAGATGATGTACGACAGGCGGTCCGAGAAGTTCAGGATGCATGCTCCGTAGTTGATTTCGTCGAGGAGAGCTTCACGTGGTAAAACCATAATAAATACTCGGGCTATTTCGGCACCGACTATAATCTGGACCATCTAACCACGGTGAACGATGCCGTCATCGGATGAAATCCTACGGCTACCAGACATTGGCCCCCCGGAATGCGCCGCATCACGAGGGCTACAGCCCTGGTAATCTAGGAACAACATAGGAGTGTCTAAGTGGGGGAGGATCTCTTTTTGCATTCAATCCATAGCCCGGGCGTTTGGGGGGAGAACTGAAATTAAGACAGATTTCCATGCCGATGAGCTGGCTGTCATATAGTACTAAACAGATCAAAGAAGCTTATTAGCTCTATTAGCTGCCTATATTATGATTGCTCCAAGTTGCGACGTGCTTGAGGCCTATCCATCCTGTACCTACATCATACATCATACATCCTACATTCGTAAGCTGCATTGAAAAAAAAAAGCAGCGTTATTTATAGAAGATAAGTCATAGTTATGAAGACGCCATTTCTTATGTTCGAATTGGACTGCAGCGATTTTGCAACGGCTTGTGATCGTTTGACCGTCTTGCCAATAAGGATTATACCTGAGCCCGCTAGTAAGCGTTTTGTGCATATAGACGCGCAGTAGTATATGTCACGACACGTTCCATGTCGGTGCTCGATGCTGGATGATTGTCGACTCGCGTGTAAGTGGACGAAGCGGACGAAGCGGACGAGTTGGTTCGTTGGACAGGGTCGGAGTAGGATTGACTTAATAACGGACAGTTCGTTGGTGTTCCACGAACACGGGAAGCAAGAAGCAGGGAGCACCCCGCTGCATTTTTACATAACCTTAACAAACCTTCCAATACCCCCCCCTATATATGCACATGTGGCACGCAAACGACCAGTGTAATTCCGTTATATAGGTAGTAAATGCAGCTACAGGGGTGAATCCGCCTCCCTGCGGGGTTACCTTGCATGGGGAGAAGCACTAACTAGTTATGTAAAGCAAAGAAAAGGAAAGAGAAAACAACCCCACCTTCTCAAAGACCTGTAGAATAGAATTGGTCCGCAGACGGCACTGACGAAATTTTTTATTAAAGAACCTTAAGTAACCGAAGTAGATGGATGAGTCTTGAACTTCGAGTCGGAATTCTGACTCATAAAGTTGTAACGCCCTTTCTTTCTTTCTTCAATTGGGGAGCTTAAAACTTTTTTTCTTATGAAGCAAACAATTCAGAGTTCCCTTGCTCTCAACTTTTGTTTTAATTATTTAAGGGCATCGTAGTACTTCCTCTCTTTCAAGTTGAAGTACCCTCCTTCAATCTATCCGTAGCAAGCCCCCCCCGCGTTGCGCTGCCACCAAAGTTCGGCGGTCCCACCATCACCATGCCGATGTAAGTAGCACCAAAGATGCCCGATAATATAACATTAGGACTCCCCCATCAAGCCCGTCAGGGCTCATCCATGATCAGGGCATCAAAGGCTGAGACAAGATTTGTTCCACAGGCTTAAGGATCCTTCCAAAAAGTACAAGAAGTTCGCGCCTCTCAACCTTCCGAACCGCCAATGGCCCTCTAGGACTATCGACAAGGCGCCGAGATGGCTGGCAACCGACTTGAGGGATGGCAACCAAAGCCTGGTCGACCCAATGGTTTGCGTGCCGGCATTTTTTGTACATGCAAGCATAGTCTAACAGTATATTTTACAGAATGGCGACGAAAAATGGAGATTCTTCAAGATGTTAGTCGACCTTGGTTATAAGGAGATCGAAGTATCCTTCCCTTCTGCGTCGCAAACGGATTTCGACTTTACGAGGCGCTTAGTCGAGACTCCTGGGGCCGTGCCCGACGACGTTTGGCTACAAGTTTTAGCACCGTGCCGTGAGGATCTGATCCGCCGCACTGTCGACTCCCTCAAAGGCTCCAAGAAGGCTCTCCTACACATCTACCTCGCAACGAGCGAATGTTTTAGGCGTATTGTTTTCGGCTTTACCGAGGAAGAGAGCATTGAGAGGGCCGTAGCATGCACCAAGTACGCTCGTTCTATTACCAAAGACGACCCGGAGCAAGCTGGTACGGAGTGGGCTTTCGAGTTCAGCCCCGAGACCTTCTCGGATACTAGCCCCGAGTTCGTCATCCGGATTTGCGAAGCAGTCAAAGCCGCGTGGGAGCCCACTGTAGAGAACCCTATCATCTTCAACCTTCCGGCAACCGTCGAGATGTCGACGCCGAACGTCTATGCCGACCAAATTGAGTACTTCTGTACTAACATTACTGAGCGAGAAAAGATCTGTGTCTCTCTTCACCCGCACAACGACAGGGGATGCGCTGTTGCCGCCGCCGAGTTGGCGCAAATGGCAGGAGCTGACCGTGTAGAGGGATGCCTTTTTGGAAACGGTGAGCGAACGGGAAATGTTGACCTAGTCACCTTAGCCTTAAATCTCTACACGCAGGGTATCCACCCGAAAATCGACTTTTCCGATCTGAACCGCGTTGTCGATACTGTGGAGATTTGCAATAAGATCCCTGTCCACCCCAGGGCACCCTACGGCGGATCTCTCGTCGTGTGTGCCTTCAGTGGCTCTCACCAAGACGCTATCAAGAAGGGGTTCATGCAACGCGAGATCGATGGCAAGTCATACGAGGATCACTGGCAGCTGCCGTATCTTCCCCTCGATCCACAGGATATCGGTCGCACATACGAGGCTATCATCCGCGTCAACTCGCAAAGTGGAAAAGGTGGTGCCGCTTGGATTATCCTGCGTAAGCTTCAGCTTGATCTTCCTCGTGGTCTACAGATCGCATTTAGCAAGGTTGTACAAAAGAGAGCAGACGAGCTGGGAAGAGAGCTTTTATCGGCTGAGATTACTGATCTATTTGAGCGAACATACTTCCTCCAGGAGCACCCTCGATTCAACATAGTCGACTACTCCATCTCATTCGACCGATCATCGTCCCCGGCCCCACCGGCACCTGGTGCCACTCAAGACACTAAAAACCTGGCCCGTGTTTTCGAAGGTATCGTCGCTATTGACGGCAGAGAGTACCAGCTCCGAGGTCGTGGTAATGGTCCTATCTCGTCTCTTGCTAATGCTCTGAAAGGCATAGGCATTGATCTAGATGTTGCCGATTACAAGGAGCATGCTATCGGAGGTGGACGAGAAGTCAAGGCGGCTACGTACATAGAATGTACGGCTTCGGGTACGTCACAGAAAGTATGGGGTGTCGGCATACATGAAGATGTGGTACAGAGTTCTCTTATAGCTCTCTTGAGTGCGGCTAGCAATGTAAGTGCCCTCGACAAGCTGGTAAACTTTAGTGTTGTCTCTGACAAACCCTTGAAACAGTTTATCCTTAGTCGACCGGGAAGTCCCGTCCTGACAAAGCATGCATCGTCGCGAAGTGTCAGTCAGGACTTAAAGCTCGACTACAACGGCATCGTAAATGGGAGCTCCAACTCCCACGACGCTCCATCAGAAACAGTTCGAGTCTTAGAAGCTAAGGCGAATGGAATGTAAGTTGCTTCTGGTTGATGATCTACGGCATAGGGATATGGAGATAATTCAGCAAAAAAGCATATATGTAAAAAGCATATGGTTTTTATCAACCAGGGGTTTAAAAAGTGTGTCTGCATTAAAACGAGGCGCTCAACATGGGGTTGGCTTCTCATATTCGCATTTATCTAAAAGCGTACACGTGTAGGTGGGATATGAATATAAGGTGACGAGTGTTGAAATAAAGCAAAAATATATTTAAAGTACCTCATACGTGAGATTGACATCGATGATGATCAACCTACCTTGCGGCTGATTTACATGTACCTATTCCCCCACTTCCCCTTTTTTAAAGGATTCAAGGTCGTGGTCGTGTGGGAATTTGTTGGCATTAGGTACAGTAGGGGCTCGAGCTTGTGTGTGTATTGTACAATACATACATACATGGTAAGCATTAAGCGCATGGTTACCTATGGTCAGCAAGGGGACGAACTTCCCGAACCCTTGACTGGGCGCTGGGACTTTGTGGACTGGGACGAATGCGGGGAAGGACTGCGGGAAGAATTGACAATCCGCATTCCGATTTCGCAAACATGTGAACTACCTACAAGTACCAACCTACTAACTACCTACCTACCCATGTAGTACCTAATAAACTGATTCAACGCCCAGGTACTCTGCTTTGACGCCACAAAAATGGATCGATTGATTTCCAAGTAGATCAGGTAAACTGGACTAATCCAATACATGCATTGGTGTTACGTGTAGTACTTAACCTATCAGGTAGACAGGTATGGATGCGTACATAGGTACTTCTTTGTTTTTGTTTTTGGGATACGGTGGTAGGTAGTAGGTACTTCCATGCACCGTGTGGGTACGCACGAGAAGTACCTGGCAAGGGCCGTAAGGCAATTGCGCATAGAGCTGCTCTGCTGCTGCATTGTACCTTGGGTCTTAACTGGAGCCGATGCTATTCTTTCTGCTGCCTGGACGAATTACATGCTCGGTATTCATATAAGATTTTAGGGCGTAGAAGGCACGCATACCCTCTTATGATGGTAGTGTGTACGGAGCTGCTAAGAAGGTACACGTATCCCCACGTAGGTAGAGCTTGTTCCAGATGTACATACTGTAGTATATGATTATGATAGGTAACTAGATACAAAATAGGTATACATGGCTCACCGTTATTTCTTTCGACTGTGCGCACCTCTTTTGGACCAACCTTTTTAAACTTGACCTTGGTCTTTTTTTTCTCGAGAAAAGAATAGAAGGTTCTTACCATACAATTAACTCAATTTCCCTATGTACCTTGGGCACACAACTTACATTCTGCACATTCATTTCCTCTTAGGTTAGGTTACCTTACCTATTGGCGGCGTACCTAAAGTACCTTGATATTTCTTTACCCTTACCCTCTCCTCCCGTTAAATTTTTATAGGGAAACAAAGCGGCAAGAACGATAGAAAGTATTATCAGCCCCTCTTAGGACGTTTGGTAGATTACTTATTCTATCAGGTTCGTCATTAAAGTTTCCCGGTTGCCCCTAGTACTTCTGCTAGTAAAAAAAAAAAAAAAAAGTACCAAAGTAACTGTACACCTGGAGTGGTTTTTTTCCTCACAAGGTTGTAGGCCTGTTACAGGTGTTGCCGGTCGTGAGGTCCTGGAGTGTCAACAAAATAAAAAATAAAAAAGGGACCCGCTGCATCACTCCGCCTACCTCGTTAGGTTTATTTAGGGAGCCCAGAAAAAAAAGGTCGCTACTGGTTCACTCCAACTTGTCCACGGCGACTTCTGCAATTCTAATCTTTTCGCCTTTTTCTCCCAAAAAAACTTTCCTTTCAACTCAACCGCTTGACAATAACCCTTTCGCGGCCTAGCAGTCTCGGACTAGCCCTAATAGAACCTCAAAGGTCTTCTTCTGCTTTCCCTGACCTCTTTTCCACTTATTATCAGCCTCATCTCGGCTTTTCGACCATTTTTAACCACCAACTACAATAACCCCCCCCCCCTCCTTCGTAAATTCCACGGAAACAACTTAATACTAAACCTCACCCAAGACTGACATCCAACACACTGGAATAAATCTGAAGAAAATATCACAAGAGGAAACGGTCAGTCGTACAGAAAAGATGGCTGACAACAGTGATATCAACACTGTTCTCAGAAACTCGCTCGCTCCAGGTATGCATTCTTGAAATATATTTTCAGTGGTACCTAGCCGCTTTGACCGTTGAACGTCTCGCGTGCTCGTACCTACACGTCACTTTTTTTTTATACTGAGCTCTATACTAACCCTTGACCCCTCTTCCTATAGACGCGGCTACGCGAACTGGTGCCGAGCAACAGCTAACCCAAGCTGCCGAAAACAATTTCGTAAGTTTTATACTCTCGTTGGTTAATTAACTAGTTGATCGACCGTAGCTGACCTATCCTTTTTAATTTTAGCCCCTGTATTTGGCGACCCTAGTCCAGTCATTGGCAGACGAGAATGCCCAGGGCGACATCAGAGTTGCTGCGGGTCTAGCCTTGAAGAACGCATTTAGCACCCGCGAATTCTCCCGACAGAACGAGTTACAGCTGAAATGGCTACAGCAGACAGACCAAGAAACCAAGACCCGCGTTAAGGAGCTTGCCATCCAGACGCTTTCCTCTAGCAACGCGCAAGCTGGCCAAGCCTCCGCCCAGGTTATCGCCGCTATCGCCGCGATCGAGCTCCCTAGGAACCAATGGCCGGATCTATTGCAGGTCTTGGTTCAGAATGTCAGCGCAGGTGCGCCTCATCAGAAGCAAGCTTCGTTGACCTGTATAGGCTACATTTGCGAGAGTCAGGATCCCGAGCTCAGAACTGCCTTGATCGGACACTCTAATGCCATTCTTACCGCCGTCGTCCAAGGTGCGCGCAAGGAGGAGACGAACGCGGAAGTGCGTTTCTCCGCGATAACCGCGCTTGGCGACTCTCTCGAGTTTGTCGGCAACAACTTCAAGCATGAGGGTGAGAGAAACTATATCATGCAGGTAGTCTGCGAGGCTACCCAAGCCGACGACACGCGCATACAACAAGGTGCATTTGGTTGCCTCAACCGTATAATGGGTCTTTACTATGAAAACATGCGTTACTATATGGAGAAGGCCCTTTTCGGTCTTACGATTCTGGGTATGAAGAATGAAGACGAGGACGTTGCAAAGCTTGCCGTGGAATTCTGGAGTACTGTATGTGAGGAGGAGATCAACATAGAGGAGGATAACGCGCAGGTATGTCGCTATGATCCGCATGGGGCTTATAACCGGCTGACAAAACTTGTGTAGGTCGATAGCGCTGACCAGATGCGCCCCTTCTATAACTTCGCCCGAGTTGCGACTGGTGAAGTTGTGCCTGCTCTGCTACAACTTCTCACCAAGCAAGACGAAGACGCCACAGATGACGAGTACAACTTGTCCCGAGCCGCATACCAGTGTCTTCAACTTTACGCCCAAGCGGTTGGTGCAAACATCATTCAACCGGTTATCCAGTTTGTTGAGTCACATCTTCGATCCAGTGACTGGCACTTCCGGGAAGCCGCGGTGGCTGCATTTGGAGCAATCATGGAAGGTCCCGAGGAAAAGGTCCTCGAGCCTATTGTCAAGCAGGCTTTGCCTATCTTGATTAGCATGATGGAAGATAGCTCTACTTTTGTTAAGGACTCTACCGCTTACGCTCTCGGCCGCATTACGGATGCCTGCTCGCAAGCTATCGATCCTAACACGCATTTGGATCCCCTGATTCGATCCTTGTTCGCCGGTGTCCACGATGTCAAGATGGCGGCGTCTTGCTGCTGGGCCTTGATGAATTTGGCCGAACGCTTCTCTGGAGACCTTGACGCGACTTCCAACCCTATCACGCCTCACTTCAACCAGAGCGTTCAGAATCTCTTGGCCGTTACCTCGCAGCCTAACATAGAGACTGCCGTTCGGACCACTTCTTACGAGGTTCTCAGTGCCTTCGTCCAGCACGCCGCGACGGAGAGTTTCCCGGCCATTGCCCAGCTTTCCGACGTGATCATCAAGCGACTCGAAGAGACCATTCCCCTACAGAACCAGGTCGTCAGCATAGAAGACAAGATTGCGTTGGAAGAAATGCAGACAAGCCTGAGCACTGTCCTGCAGTCGATTATCCAGCGATTAGAGAAGGAGATTTCTCCCCAGGGGGACAGGATCATGCAGGTCTCACTCCAGATCCTCAGCACAGCTGGAGCTAAATCCAGCGTTCCCGAATCTATCTTTGCCACGATTAGTGGGTTAGCGAATGCGATGGAAGAGGATTTCGTCAAGTACATGGATGCTTTCACTCCATTCCTGTATAACGCACTCGGCAACCAAGAGGAGCCTAGTCTCTGCTCCATGGCCATTGGCCTCGTTAGCGACATCACCCGATCAATGGGCGAACGCAGCCAACCGTACTGCGATAACTTCATGAATTATCTCCTAAACAATCTTAGGGTTTGTCTTTTCTCTCCTTTTCTTAGTTTTCGTGATATTTATCTTATATTTATATACTTTTGATTATCTATTGAACGACATGTCTAACGAATCAGGTGCAGAGTACGAGTCTCTCGAACCAATTCAAGCCCGCCATTCTCCAATGTTTTGGCGACATTGCCAATGCTATCGGCGGGCACTTCGAGGCTTACTTGGCGGTCGTCGCCCAAGTCTTACAACAGGCCGCGACCGTGACGGCCGCGCCCGACGGTTCTTACGAGCTCTACGACTACGTCATCTCCCTGCGGGAAGGTATTATGGACGCTTGGGGTGGCATTATTGGTGCCATGAAGCTGAGCGGCAAAAGTAAGTTGTCTTTTAGGTCCAGTTTAGGTGATAAGGCTAACAAGTCAAAAGCCGCGGCCCTTCAACCCTACGTGCAGCCCATCTTCCAGCTGCTAAACATTATATCCCAAGATATGAACCGCAGCGAGTCACTTATGCGATCGTCTATGGGAGTTATTGGGTAAGTACACAAAATAGCCTTCATCCTTCGAGTCTCGATTCTAACCGGAAACTCAGTGACCTGGCCGACGCGTTCCCCAATGGTGAGCTTGCTGATGCTTTCAGACAAGATTGGGTCACTGCTATGATCAAGGAGACCAAGACGAATAGGGAATTCCAGTCTCGTACGATTGACACTGCCCGATGGGCCCGAGAGCAGGTTAAGCGCCAACTGGGCGGCTCTCAGGCTATCATGCAACAAACTTGAGCATCATCAATCGAGATGCTTTAAGTTGTCGTCCACCCCATCCCTCCCCATTCACATATTGCACCGCCACGCGTCACCACACTTGATCCTCCCGACGAACAAGCCCGACTAAGGTCTGGCCTTGTATACAAAGTTCGGAGGGGAACCCAGCATCAGAATTTCCCTACCCGACCCCTGCACCAACCCGACCCTATCTGTATATAGATTCACAATCCCCATAGCCCTAGTAATTCAATACCCCCTGTCACCCATATTCACCCGTGGAAATCCCCCCCCGTCACAACACATCTACCCAATACGCCAACATATTTTGCTGAGTTTTCCTTCGGTTTGGACTGCAAAGCCATAACGGAGATATTTCTAGTCCCCTTTTAGAGAGAAGATCACGTCATGTACGCCCCTATAACTCTGGGTTTGGGGCCACGAATTCATGTAAGGAAAGGCGAGGTGCCAAAGCAAAAGATAGAGAGGACGTTGTTATGTCATGAGAATAGGCATTCAGACCTAACGCAACTCCGCCGAGGTCATTTTCTAGTCTACTTCAAGTGAAGAGACGTATTACGAAAAGGCCCGATTGGAAGTTCTAACGGCGGCGTCGAGGGATTCGGGGTTTGTTTTAAGCTAGGACGAGCTATGTGTTTTCACTCGGCCCAACGAACCGTTCGGACGCCCGCACAAGACTTGACGAAGGGTTGGTCCTTTTTTTCGTCACGCTGGCCCGGGGCGAGTGAGGGTTCGTAGCAAGGGGTTTTAGGAAGGTCGGTTTTATGACACCAACCGGACTGGACTGGACTTGGGTCCGGGCTTTCGAGGACTCGCTCGCTTTTATATCTATCCCCCCCTACCCGCGCGAAAGAGAATTTGCGATGAGCATGGCATGGCAATGGCTTGGCCCGGTAGCGGTAGTGCAGTGCTGACATTTGACGAATAAAGGCTGTTTCTACCCATACTTTAATGCGTTGATTTGTTGAGACTTGACTGACTGACTGAATGAATGAATGGATGGATTGATTGATTGATTGAACAAATGTAGGCGCGACCCTTTTGGCTTTGGTCTAAGGGTAAGTGCAAGTGCTTGTAAGGCGGTGGTGTTTGAGAGTGAGCGAGTTGTGATGTGGTGAGCAGCTTGTAGGTCTTCATGTTAGTCCTGTGAGATTATCTTTGCGAGTAGCATCACTAATACATACAACCTCGGCTGTCTTTTCAGCGCATGCTATTGGGCCGAGTGATGAACTACGGATATAGGTACCTACCTAGTCAGGTAGTCGGTATGGGGCTGTAGTTGATGGCGAGGAAGCATACGTGCACTAATATGTAAGTGTGTGTGTGTGTGTGTGTGTGTGTGTATGTATCCTTTTACCCCTATACCCGCCTGTTATGTCCTCCCCCTTCCCCTTACTCGGCGTAGGTATAGCGTAAATACATTCAGGGATAGATTAACCGATATGTCTACCCCTTTATACCGTATGAACGAAAACGCTACGAGACTGATCTGCTCCCCACACTCCCTTTACCTTTGCCGTAGTATCTTTACGTGCGAGGGCAGCTTTTGCGCAATGTGAGCGTGGCTAGGGAGTTGGGTAACTTGACAAGTTAATATAAACATCTAACCTAGGTATTTAGTTACCTAGTCTATATATATCCCCAGACCCGACGTCTCGAGGAACCATGTCCTCATCGAGAACCGTATACTCACTCTACCTAGCTTTCAAGCCGTCGTCCGCCCTCTTCTATATCACTGGTCATTAACCACCAACCATAAACTAGGTAGTTAGGTAGTTATAAGCCTACAACTCACCATGAATCCAATAAACACTACACAAAACAACGATATATAACAAATCCCCAATCCCCAATCTCCAATCCCCTCCTGTTGTATATGCATGCAGTATACATAACAAGCCACACCCCGTCTTTTCCCACGCTCCGTCCTAGTATCTGTACATAGATGCGTGGCATCATGTATGTATGTATTCCCATTTCCGTCCCTGTTCCATTTTCCTTCCTTCCCTTCTCCAATCCAAGTCCAATGTGAACGCAAACTCCCTTTATAGTTAGATAGTTACAGGGTGTAGAAGTATGTAAAAGTGTGGGCATGCAAATAAATGCACGCAGAAATAGAATTCGTTATATCATGCCGTGATACAATCTCGGCTTGCTTACCGCCACTCCCGGAGAATCGTGCCCAATCCCTACTAGGTCGTCGAACGACTCTGTTGACCAGACGTAGCACCACACCCCCCCCCCCCCCCCTAAAAGGCCAAGTAGCGCTTATCCTAAGTCTGGGGAAGATAACTAGGAATATCGTACGTGCTATAGATGAGACTTGCAGGGTCTGTTGGAGGCCACTGCCCCCCGGCGCCATCCACGAGCATCTGCAAATTACTATCGAAGCCGTCGTTGAGTGCTACTGCCGATTGGTATTCGGGATAATACGCGACGGGCTGGTGCTGATACGGATCTATAGTTGTAGGCGTCGGTCCAGGCATATGATGGGATGCTTCGGCTAGCATGTCGAGTCCGGAGTTGGGATAGACCTGCTGCGAATAAGTCTGAGGATGAGGCGGTTGAGGCGAGGCCGATTGCTGGTGCGGTGCTCCATACGGTGTCTGTGATAGGGGTGGAAGATAGACTGTTTGGGCAAAGCCAGGCTGCGTTTGCTGCAACGGTGCAAGTCGCTGGGGCTCCGGATCCTCCCTTACTGTAAACTGCTCCCGTTCGTCCATGTATGGTGTTGGTGGTGTAGAACGTATACGGCCAAGGTGGGCGGCTTCGTACTGGACATAGCTCGTAGTTGTTCGAGGGTGCATAACAGTAAGGGCGTAGGGTTGAGGTTCCTTCTATAGTCAAGATCAGTCAAATTCAACTTCATTTTCGAAAGACCACTTACCCCATCGGTCATCGTCCCAGCTTGAAATGAGATTCTCCTGGGATTTGGGTCCTCGTGCCACTTCTCCAGGCCGTTACACCAAGTCTTGGCAAGAGGCCACGCTTTCTGGCACTCCCTCAGGATAGCTACGATATGGGTATACATGGAGCGACCTTCCCTTTGTATGGCATCGATGCTTTGTCCTGCGTGGTGGACATCCACTAATAAGGGTTAGCAAACAAGATCTTCTGTCGACAGCGTCCATATTAGAAAAGGGGAGCCTTACATTGAGGGAATTTACAGAGATACGACGATAGCAATCCACACCCATAGATAATAAAACCCTATACGGATATAATAAGTACTTTTATCAATTGCTACGAGTTCGTCGGCTCCACTTACAGCCATCTGAGAGCCGACTCTTCCTACTTCAATCCCAGGTTCGTAGTGAGCCTCTATCTGCGAGTACAACTTCCTGACTTGGTAAAATAGTTCAAATGCCATGTCCTTATAGAACCTGACGTCTGGATTGTTGGTACTCCCTTGGGCATGGCGAATCATACTAATCAGAGTATTAGCATAAGTTAAAACTTGACGACATGTACGTACTCTTCCATGTATTCCTTACGGAGAACGATATGGCAGAGCCGGAGACAGCCGGTCATACCAAGATATGCCTAATGATAGTGTTAGCGATGCACCTAGGATGAGGGACGGAACTATTCCAGTACCAAATCTTCCGCAAAGTTCCTGTAGCCGCTTAATGTGACCTTATTAAAGGTGTGCTCATTTGGGAGATTGTCTTCGAAATCCCGGAGCTTTTGTCTCAGCTTAGCGTATTCGCTGGAACTATCATTGGGGCGCCCACATCTCCTGTTGAAAAGAAGCCTTCGAGCGATGATTCCCCATAGGTTGTGGACCTGCATTAGGGATGCAAATAAGGACCTTGGCTTAAGCGTGACGAGGCTCGGGTCCTGGAGGGCGGGTGGCGTGCCGTCGAGAGCTGCACGCCGCTCGGGGATTTTACCTTTATCGAACTCCGCTTCATCGCTGGGCAGAAGAGCGGTGATGTCACCGGGTGCGAGGGATAGTGGCTTGTATGGGCCGGAATGAAGATTGTCTTGGCCTAGTTATCCGGTTAGGGGAATCAACATAGGTTTCCTTAAACGCGAACATACTGTGTAACATCCACTATAAGCTCAGAAGTCATCCGTTAGCTTAGCTACCCAATCAGTCTGAAACAAAGGCCGATATTTCGAATTGGGATAGTGCAGGGCCATTGACTCACGAATGTGCGTCTAGCGGACTCTGCCCGAATCCGATGTCCCAAAGGCGATTGTTCCGTGATAGGACCATACGCCTCCTCTCGATGGAGTCGCATCAAGGCAGCCATCCTGAAGGCGATACCCGCGCTGATCTTTTTGAAGGTCAGAGTTGCGAGGCTTTTCAACTATATATCTTGGAATAGGCTTACGTAGCTAGTATTTGACTTGCCGCTGCCTTGCTCGGCGATGCTTAAAACATAGAATGCTTGACACCTCTCGAGAGTCGGCTGCTTATAGAGCTCATGGACGGCTAGGCATTGGGCTCTGTGCATAAACTCGGTTACTGCCGTGAGACCGTCGCCGTAGGTTTCTATTATAGTCTTGTTAAACCTAGCTGAGATCGCGAGAATGCTCAGGAGGAGGAAGACATTGACCGATGAGGGATTTTCCTTGACAAGTCTGGGGAACATTTTTTTCGGAATAAAGCCTAGTTGGAAGTAATTCCTAGTAAAAGTATTAATGCCGTCCACGACGGTATCAACCCCCGGAAGAAGATCCCATTCATTGTCGGGTTTAGGGGGTTTGTAGTCGGCAAGGGGGTTCCGTGGGGGACCTGGAGAAGCATACGGCTCATTCTTGACTTTGGCGTCTCTTGCTTTCTTGTCGGCCCTCTGGCGTGGATGTCGAAACGACCGGTCTTGATCTAAGTCTCCGCGGGTAGGGAAGACGCTAGAAATCAGATGTAAGCTTGCAGGGAAATGAAAGAATTCTTAGAGATTATAAGCTACCATTCGTCAGGCACGTTTGCTTCTATACACGACTTGCATGGGGGTACTTTGTCATGAATACACTTGCTGCGCATCCGGCGACATCTAGGAAGAGTCTAAGTTTTAGCGACGATACCACCGTCTCCGAGGACGATACACACGATACCTTCGGCATGCAATAGGTGCACGGCGCTTGATGGGGGCCGCGCTCTTAGAATCGTGGTTGACGGACCCAGAAGGCGTAGTCGGTTGCGGAGACGAGGAGGCACGATCTATTCCGGGATCCGGAACCATGGCCATTACGGAGTTTGGGTAAGACGGGGGGCCGTTTAGCGTCTTGGATCGGGTCGAATCTAAAGTCACACGTCACACAGCGGTCCCAGATTTAGAAATCGGACCCGCGATGTAACTAGGTTAACAACTAACCTTGGGTAGGTTTATCCATCCCAAGGAAAGTGGCCGCGGCGTTAGCAGCTTAGCCCGGCTCTAGTCTTATAACTAGGTTCTCGTGCTAGACCCCGGCGCTCTGGTAACGGTGGATATCTTTTATATAGATAGGTGTATATGTATATATATAAGTATATATATATATATAGGTATGTATATATATATATATACTCAATAGGCTTAATAAGTTGATTCTCAGATAGTTAGAATTTGTCGTGGGTCGTATAGTTTGTTATACGGTAGTTATAGCTATACACAATGGTTATTGGGTTAGGGCTCCCCTCGTATCACATCGTATGCATTTATATTCGGGGAAAAGCTAGAAGTTGATATAAGAAGGTAGAAAAAGAATTGATTTGAGCGGTAAAATAACGATAGAAGATGGCTGGACCACGGAGCCTTACTGGATTATCAACCCGGTCGATCTCTTGGTACTCTTGGTAGAGGACGAGGCATTCGCAGGCATCTTTGATACCACCCCCCATAGACGGCCCTAGACCTAGCTCAGCTTAGTTCCAGCTTCTTGGAGGTACGTAAGCGAGTCCGGGTAAGGCCAACGTAGCAACGCGGTGGTTGAATCCCGTGCGGTGGGAAGAAAAACAAAAAAAGAAAGAAGAGCAACAAAGAAAAAAGAAAAAAAAGAAAAAAAAAGGAGGCTCGTGAGACGAAAGAAAGTAAGAATATGAGAAATAAATGAGCCTAGCGTGTTAAGTTGTCTGATGAGTTGTGTTTAGCGTGTACCGTAGAAAAATAAGAAAGTCTGTGTGCCGTGGTACTTTCTTGGATCCGATAAACGCAGTTCGTGGTTGCCTATAGTTAAGGTATAATAGGTACATGTAGCTACTATATGCATACTAATTGTATTTTATATATTATATGCAAAGCAAGTATACTATATACCTCCTAATAGTACCTACATGTACATCTTACTTGTTGTAAATAGTAGTACATAATAATTAAAGGTAGGTACACGCTAGTAGACATATACACCTAATTGCCTATAGATACCTTTGTACCACATCGCATACGCTGCATAGATAAGGAGGTATATGTAATTCGGGCATGGGACCGGGGGGCAAGACCGGGGCTAAAGTATGTAATTCGGTACGCTATTTTGTCGGTTCCTTTCCGATTCATTCTGGGAGGAAGGAATGTTGAATGCTGCTGCAGCTGAAAAAAAAGCAGGATATAAATTTCCCGCGCTCATGTCCTAATCTGCTTATTAAAATCCGTCCTTGACCCTTTTTGATAGGTCCCAAATATCTATGTAAAAACAATCGCTCACCCATGGTTACCTACCTATGCTACCAGGTTATTTTGTATGGTAATCCCGTCGATGGCTGTCCAGGTAGCTAGCTTATTAGATATTCTGGGGCCCCAGGCTGACCAATGCTGCGCTCCCGGAGCCGAACTCCCTTGCCCTATACACGTGTAATTTGACGCCTGTTACACCGCGTATCTATTAAGGGTCTTTGTCGATTGGTGCTAATATATGTTGTATTTACTCCACGATTACTACCTAGTTACCTATGATTTGCTTTACAGCTCCATCTTCCGCAGCTTCTAAGCGGCTACAACTACCCAGTATATGATCTGACGGTCTGATCAGGCTGTCTTTCTAGGCAATGGATAAATGAATTCCGGGGCACCTGGACGGAAGAAGCTAGGTACCTACTCTTCCATCTTCTGTTAATTCCAACAACATATGTGGCGGTGTCTATTAGGTCTCGACCATCGAGGCTCCTCATACAAAGAGCTCCTAAATATCGGTGCTCCAGTCTCAGCTAGGACTGTAATTTGTCTTCCAACAGGGTTACCTTCACAGTGCCTATTAGAATACGCACTAATAAGTAACCCGCCGCAACCTCTGTTTGTCAAAGACAAGAGGAAAGCTATCACACTTTTTCTCTCATATAATAGGATAAAGAACGAATTAGATATCGGTAAGGGAGCAGGGTATGGCAACCTAACTAGACAGCCCTGAAATTTGTGTATACGCGGATTCATTTACTTTAGACCCGGTTATACCGCTAGATGCCCATACGCCATAGTCGCGCCTCCCGGGTGATTAAACGTAGATTAGGCAGGTATCTACATAACTAATATAATACCCGCCCACTAAGCATGGACGAACGCGTGTGTATATACGATGTGAATGAAAAAAAAAAGAAGAAAAAGAAAAAAAGAACCCTATGCGTACTGAAGAGTACTCTCCTATCAGTAGACTATTTCCAATATCAACCACTAAGACATAGAACAAGAACACTAGTTGTATCTAGACTACATATAACTACTTAAAGATTATGGTCTGGAGTATATATACACTTAACTAGGTAATCATAGTTACAAGTTTAGAACATCTACCTGTTAGGTAGTTGATAGAATCGGGCAATTAGTTAAATATTTGCTTGAACTTATTTCTAGTATTCATTAGATATCAGACATTAAGACTTATCATGCAATAGCATTTCAGTGCAATATGTATTGCTAACCATCATATTATATAACTTGAATTTCAGGCCCCCCGGAGCCTCGTCTTTGTAGACTATGCTCTGCCCAAAGCGCCATGAACCCCATCTTTGAGCTGGTGGCAGCACCTCCTTATGATACCCTTCGAAGCTCCGGTTCCAATCCGTATCCAAAGTCCCTCGAGGCGAGTCCCCCCAGGCTCGGAAGCTCTGTTCTACTCGTACTCGCCCAATGCAGACAAAAAAAATAGCAAAATTCCAGAAAACGCCAGCCCGCTAAATGCACCAATGCTAGCCAGTACCGTGACCCATCCGCCGTAGGTCACCACCCTCAGCTGACTCTAATGACTAAAGTAAGTATTATACACAGGGGTCTAAAGGCCAGCGCTGAGAAATATGTACGCGTGAAAATGATGCCACTTCTGGCGAATGAACTTTTGAGCGTAACAAAAGGAAATGAGAAATTAGGTTAATATAATATTTGCGTCGGCAATCATTTAGGGAGCTTCTTTGCCAGAAGCGTCAGGTATTGTAAGTAGAAGTCGGTGGCTTGTTCCGGCATCTACGTCCGTAAGTTCCAGGTGTTCAATCGAATCTCCAGCGCGACCAGCACCCTGGTCCTCGGAATTGATAACGACCTGTTCTGACTTATCGCCTTGACCAAGCTCGACCGGTTTTGGGGTCGACTCAGATTCGCCAGGTGTGACGGGGTCTATGGTTTTTGACTTATTTTCGTCGATCGAAGACCTGTTTACCTCTCTACTATTTCGAGTAGGTGCCTCCTCGACTGCGCTGGAATGCACATGGCTAATAACCGGGACAACGCCGCCTCCTATGCGGCTCCAAAACATTTGGTCCCGTAACCGAACACTCTCTTCCCAAGCGGCCCGTTCCGACTCTGGATCTTCTGCGCGCCAGTGTCCGTCTTTGACCATACGTAAGAAACCGAGGAAATCGCAGGTTGACCTGACACGATCCAAACAGTATTTACAAAGGGGATATCGCTGGGCGGAATCCGACTCGCTCGTCCGGAAACGATGATTTCGCAGGTGGGGCTCGTCCTTACGAGCCTCGCCGCAAAGCGAGCAAGGATAAAATTGAGGCTTGCTAATAGATTGGAATGGTGAAGTTGTAGGGACTGGTTCTACGACAAGGGTTCCCTCGGTCATAGCATTCAGGACAGACCGGCGCGCAAGCCAAGAAAGACCCGGTGCTGTATCGAGACGTAATGTTGGCTCAATGTCTTCAGCCAGGACTCTCTTATAGAATTTGGTATCTTTTAGGGGTGGTAATGGGGCCAAAGAGGCGGTGGACCCTGCGCTAAGAACCGAGGCAGGAGTATTCGGTGTTTGGGGAGATGCATTGGAGCTTGGTGCTTCAAAAGTAGATAAAGAAGCCGTTGACGAATTCGATGGAGCTGAAGCGTGCCTAGAAGTGAGGCCAATGAGAGGATTAAGCCCACTATAAGATCCAGACGAGGCGCGGCTATTAGAAGCTCTCTTTGACGTCTGTATTAGTGTTACAAAATCATCGTAAGCGTGTAGATCAGTCCTCAACACCGGATGTAAAAGGTGCGGAAGATTCGTTGGATATGTAGGAACAAGCTGTTCCGCGGCGGTATGTGGGCCGCCTTCAGATATTTGAGTATCGTCGTCCCTCGATTCGAATTTACTAAGTCCGGGAGATGAAGGCGCGGTGCCACTATGATCATCGCGTTCGAGCGTCATTTGCTCCATGACAAGCTTAAGCTCCGCTAGTTGCTCTTGCTGCGATTTTAGGAGGCTTTCGGTATCAGCTAATTGCGCTTTTAATTGTTCGTTTTTTCGGTGGAGGGCGTCTTGTTCCTTCTTAGCATCCTCTTTAGCCGTAATGACCATCCTGTTCGCTTCTTCAAATAAGGAAACTGTCAACGTCTCGAGCTCCTGTTCGATTTTCTTTTTATCTTTTTCGACTTCGGCCCGTAATCTCTTCTCCTCGACAATGCGCGCAAGTAGTTTATTCTTTTCGATTTCGACATTTTTGCGCTTAACCCAAACATCTCCAGATAATGTTTCCTGTTGCCGCGCTACTATCGCCTCTAGTTCTCTGACTCGTTCTCGGGAAGCCTCTAAATCCTGCCTTGTCGCCGAAAGCGTATCGTCGAGGTTGGTTTGATGATTGATTGCGTTGATGAGCTTCGTACTTAACGTGGCAACCTCTTGGTCTAAGTCGGGATGAAGATTACTACTCGCGATAGACCCGGCGCGCGTTCTCGGGTCGGGAATAGTACTATGGTCCTGGTCATCCATAAGAGAGCTCTGCGATGTCATCCTCCTAGGTTCGGGCACGTTAAGAGAATTGCCATTGGTCGACGGTACCATCATCTCGGTGGCTATGTTCGACGAAGATTGGGATTTAGCCGGTGATCTTGACCGGGAGATAGCAGACGGAGACATGCTCGAAAGCGATCGAAAATGGCCGAAGGTACGCTGCGATCCGGGGCTTGGACTCCGGTGCTGCGACCAGGCGGCGACGTGGATGAAGCTGCGCCAAGGCATGTTAGTATCGCACATAGGAAAGACTAGATCATGAAAATGATATTCTCGGTTTTAAGTGATCGCAGTAGGATAACTCAAGAACAACTATAACGACCTAAAGCTATGCGACTCTAATGATATTGAGCATGCGGAAAAATAACTAGAACTTACGACTCCAGCTTGACGGCTGGGGGACCACGAGGTCCAAAAAACAGCGCAAGCCTCTAATGTGATTTGTGGAAAGAATAAATATTACAGCGATAATGGCGGAATAATAAGATTTATTTCGAAGACTAATGTGGGATTTCGAAGGTAAAAGAACGGTTCATGAAGCCGATATCGTACTATTATTGGGGTTATGGTAAGACTTATGTCGTAGAACCTAAGACCAGCTGACCATCGGCAAAGAGTATAGTACAGTATAGTGCCTAGGTAGGTAGGATGTATAGAGTTGTATATGCGTAGATACGTAGTCGAGACTGGAATTTCTCTTTAATCAGCACACAATATCTCAAAAGCCAAAGTTGTGAAAACGGCCAGCTATAATAAGACCAGCCAGACACTCTACACTAGGTAGTTGGCGAGCTGGTGGTATAGAGTAAAAAAGAAAGGAAAGATAAAAGTCTCTCGGTGGACTCGGCAAGGCAATGAATGAATTAGAAGGATTTGGGGATTAGCGTTAAAGATAGAGCGATTGAAGCGAGTGAGGAGCATATAGTAGTAGTAGCCTCTCTTGGTTGTCTCCCATGTGGTAATGGCAGCTGCGGAATTTGGTAGGAATCAATGACAGGCCCAGGCGCTTGCGAAAAGTACCCAACCGACTTATCCATGTAAGTGGGCAGTGGGCAGTGGACATGCCGACAGGGGGGGTAACACCAGCCTAAAGCAGAACCAAGGTGGCGGCCGTATTGTCCAGGGGTATCCTACATAAGTAGATGTACAAGTATGGAATAAACTGTACCTTTTTCGGGGGTGTAACCGTGATCGTAGGTAAACGCTATTTCGTCTCTCCGTTCCCTTTTTTTTTTTTCGTCTCCTTTGTTCGCGAAAGTTTGAAATAAAATAAACCAAAATAAAATAAACTCCCCCTTTCTATGGAATGAAGCAAGACAGTTCCCGATTAAATTCCAGCAAAACAAAGAGCAAAGCGACCGATCAAATAAATCGAGTAATAGAACAGCTAAATAATCTAGGACCAGCGCTAGACCACAATTCGAGAGGATTATTTGGCGTTGGTGTTGGGTGTTGATTGTACAAAGGTATGCGACACGAGGTAGTAGGTAGTGGTGTTGGTGGAACGGTTAATTAACGAGCGCGGTTTGAATTAGGAAGAATTAGGATGGGTAATAGGTAGTACCAAATAGTTAGTAAGTTCAAGATTTGTACAAATTGAGGTAGTAAATGGTAGGCTACTTTGTACTGCGGCCGCCACCACCTTATTAGGGCCGACCCTTAGTAAGACCTTGGGAAAAAGATCGAATAGAACATTAGGAAGTTGCAATTGAAACTCCTGGAGATCGTTGTTGAGTTAGGTAGGTGCGACGCAAGGTGCGCATTCAACAAACGGAACAACTTATCGGAGCGGATAAGGCATGTGCGTCCAGGTAGTAGGTACCTTTCCCTTTTCCATTTCGCGCTCGCAAGTTGCGTGGGGCTCGTGGGCAATTGCGCGGGCCGACCTTACCTCATGGTGCTTCCATAGGTAAGTGGAGAGTGCATTTTTAGATGTACCTTAGGTACTTTTATTATGCAAATTTGTCATTAGAACATTGGACACCAGAATATTTGAATAAAAGCAAATATAATGCAATCTATGTCGTCATTGTCTTTCCGCATACAATTACCACAGAACAGAATATCTATCAACATTTACCTTGCATGCATTATGGGATTGGATACCCAGTACAATTCAACCCATGACTAGTTCAATGTTCTTACCAGTTTCGTTTGAATTGAGTTTATGACGAAACCTTGTTTTTTTGTTTTTTGTTTTTTTTTTTTTTTTCGTTTACCCCATCGTCGTCATCGTCGTCCCAAGCGTCGTCCTGGTCGTGGGTTCGCTTACCTACTTCCAAGGTTTTAGGGAAAACACGATAATCGCAAATTTGGATCGTTGTACAGTCCTAACCCCGCCATCATACGTTGACGCAGATATTCTTGCTAACGAAATCGCTATCGATGATCAACATATGCACAGTGTATGTAAAATCTCACCGTGGCGCCGCCGATTTTTTGCAGGGCACACGGCGTTTCACTGACTCGGCAGGCTCCGTATAACACTAAAAAGGAAATATTAGACCCTTGGCCCAAAGAGACCAAAGAGAATATCTACTACATATGTACATAAAGCTTACTATAATTTTTCCCGCCTAGGCGGATCCTTTCCAGGACCGTCCAGAAGCTAATCGGCCCCCCTCACCCCAGGCAAGGCCACGGTAGGCTTAGGTTAGAGCTTTCCTAAGACGCATGCAGTTGGGGACCTCGGAACGAAGAGAGAGATCTTTGGGATCGCTTTAGCAGCTTAGGTTGCCTATCGTATTGACCCCTGTCGAATTCTTCAGCGCTTATACCTTTCACACTACGAATTCGGTCCTCGTCCGATGCTCCTCACTTCGTGTTCCCACGTGCCACGCCGCTGGCCGTCAATTTACAAATTGAGAATGACAAATATGGTCAGAATCGGCTGCAGATGAGGGGCCAAGATAAGTCCATTTGCTTGCAATACGACATTTTAGCGAAGCAGCCTTATCAACTATGTTTCCTCTTGCATATAATAACTTACTATGTATAAGCTCCAGTTAACCGATCGTCAGGACGTTGTCATCGAAGTAGAGGTACTTTGCAAAAGTTTGCGGTACAACATGATAGTATGGACAGTCTGACAGTTACCAGCAACTCTTACCTAGGATCGATCATCCAGGGGCCACGGATCTCCCATAGCTCTGCTACCATCCTTCAAAGAGAGCCGAGAGAGCCTCGACCTCGAGCCTTGAACTACCCTAAAGAGATCCGGCCAAAACGCATGGAATCTAGCCCGGTCGTGAAGCATCTTTATCCGCCTGATCTCCGGGTCCGTCTGTGCGTTCGCCTAAAACGCGCATCTTTGTATTTCTGCGGGGAGCTTCGTCATTCCTCCCAATCCACAACGGGAACAGCTTTGAAGACGATTAAACTATTCCTTTTTCTACTTGCTTGAAAACATAGAGCCAAGGTTCGAAAATCTTGGCCACTCTCATATCACCCCAAGGTACTGTGATGGCCCCCATTAAACGTCTCCGATTCCTCTCCCGTCCAGTCACCCGCGCAGTCAGACGGAACGTTGGGTAGTAGCCCGCTGCACGCAATCAATTTTATCATTCAGGCACCACGACGGGAGTGAAAATCCGCCAGCATGTTTGTCTCATCATACAGGTAGCCAATAACTAGGCCCATGGCGTTGTCCAAGTGTCAAAGACGGCTGTTTGTCCTCCCTACTATGTAGGTCTTTCATAAGTCTATCCAGACCTATGAATACACAGATGACAAGTCGCATTCCCCATCCGGTCTGTAAGAGAGGACCGTGCGGGCATTGAAAGTGGGTAACATCCCGTTCCCATGTGTGAAGGCGTTTCAAAGATCAAATCTGCCTGTATCTATTTCCGGACGGCTACCTTGGCAATCTGAGACCTTCGCCCACTATCTTCCCCATTACTATCATCCGCATTTCGTCAAGTTCAAACACGATAAACCAGCAATCCCAATCTATTCTACTCCGTTTGCGCCTCTTACCAGATCCTAATATTTCATCCCCTTCACAGCCACCGGCATCGTCAGTTAGCACGCATAAGTATGCCGCCCACCGCGCCGCCTTTTCTATCCGTCACCACTTATCCTTACCAAACCAAACATACACCTGGCTTGTTAGTGCAACACATCAGTTCCACGTTCCACTCAGGGGCAACGTCATCCGGCTATCTGCACCTAATTAGCCTCACTTCTGGGTTTTCACGTGGGTTCCAGATCTGCCCGTCTGTTCCTGCGTCTACTGGCGAACCTAATCTAGTCCGCTACTTCGGGAGCAGGATCGTTTGGGTTTCTACCGCTTTAGCGGTGTAGCTTAGGTATGCGGGATGCGCGTCGTAACTTACATCCAGTGGATGTGTATGCGTGGGGGCGGTAGGTAATAAACGCAAGACGCGTGGAACGCGTCGGACAGTATCCGAAATCAATTCTAGCAGCAAACGGTAGGTTGAAGCAACTCGATACTCTGTCCAGGTATACATTTGATATGCAATCATCTCTGGATGTAGGTTCGTAGATATTAGTAGGTATTTCCGCCCCAACTTAACATGCAGTGTCTTGGTGATGGTGATGGGGCAATTTGCGCGGTGCTCTGCTAGTATACAAAACTAGATCTTTTTGTCAAATTCACCTACTAACCTTCAAGACAACGCCCTATCCGTAATGCATGCACATGTCGCTTGGGTTAGGTACCTATCTAGCTAGCTATCATAACTCAGGCAGAGATATTCAAGACAATCCGACACAGTATCAGCCAGCCAAAGAGTGGCAACCCGTGGGATAAATAGCAACGGCGAATCAATGTTATGTTGCAGTCTGTTAGTAGTTTTTCCATTGTTTTATCGCTTCTATCCCGCCATTCTCCTCCGGTAGACCCTCCCAATCCAGCTCCCGAAACCATCCGGAAGAGAGAAGTGCTATCTTCCGCAATGGTAGTTATTTGAAGATGCTTCATGTAGAGTCTATTTGGTACCCTGTGGCCCCGGGGTTGATTATGGCTACGATTAAAAAGGCTGTGGAAATGGAAAGTCTCCGCCATTCGCTCCCCCATGATGACCTAGACAAAGGGACGAACAGTTCTAATATAATGACACATAGTCCTGAAAAGGTAAGATAACACAACGCCAGGCCGTCCATGCGCGTGTCCGATATAAAAAGACTGGGGAGACGGTGGTACTGGATGGACCCTACAAGATGTGGGAGAGCACCCAGCAATCCCTCTAGGAACTGTGGGAATACCCCGGAGAGACCTTGATCTAACTCTTTTGCTACCAGTTGCGTAGTTAGGTTTGGCCATTGATTGTCTCCCGGCTTGTCGTACCAAGTAACATAACGGATGGATAAGAGAGCGTTGGGTCCGAGATCTCTTCTTGGAGTAGCATAATTTGACCATATTCGCAGCTCTTCGAACGTCATGCCCTCTTTTCCCATATATCTTATTGGGTGGCGTAGTTGATCTAACAACATTGACTGCGACGCCATGAAAACCCCCGTGCCATAACGGGCACCAGGCGTGAATGGTTCTATACGAATTATCGTCGATAGCTCTTCGTTTGTCTAAGTATCGATATCTCCCGATCCATCAGCATTAGCGAATAGAAATAAACGAGCTGAAAGGATATGTTCATGGATCGTGTACTCAGCCTGGGCAAGGGATGTTTCGAATCCTACGTGGGGAAGCACTTAATAGGATGGGAGCATTGGTTCATGGCTTCACTGTCCAACTTGGTTCTTGCGATAGGTACTTGGGTGAGACTCCTCCCATCCACAATAACTACAAGTTATGAGACGTGGGGTTACCGGGCAGGTACGAATAGATGCAGAAGGTTGAATAGGGGGTATAAATAGAATCTAAGTAGTTCTCTAACTCTATCTTTTAAAGTTCCAAACTTGGCTTTATTAAAAGCCAGGAACTTGATTGAGGGTCGCCAAAGCAAATTGTAAACTTCTTCAGAACGAATGAACAGTTCTACATCTAAAAATGAAGAGTACCAAGAAAAGCCTACTTCTACTTCTACGCGGGACCTTCATGTCTACCGGGCAGTCCCAACGACGCCTTGAAATAACACACCCCCTCCACGACCCCTTTTCTCCCGTTTGATTTCCGCCTCCTCAAGCGGTAGTATAGGCCCGTTCTCGAGTACAAACCGGCGGTGCCATGCGCCGACAAACAAGCCATCGGGGTCCACACTCTCCCGAACTTTTCTCCACTGGCGCAGATTATCGTCGTACATGTTTTCAATCTCCGCGCCATCTGTCTCAAAGTTCTTTGCCCAGTGTGGCCGGCCCCCAAGGTCCCGCATCAGCCACTCGAAAGCCTCGTAGTACCGAGCCCGGCACGGCGGGTCGCTGTAGTATGGTCTGTAGAGGGTGGCGTTAAGATATAGCGTCGGACTATCCTCGACTGTCGGGTCGAGATACGGCCTGGTGTTTGGCCTTAAGGATTTCGGGTTGGAAGGCGACGTGTTGGACACTCGCACCTCGACGGGTGCGTGTACATAGAGGCCCTCGGCTGAGAATGGGATATTGTGGGGTACGTAGTCCGGATCCGAAGGAGGAAGCTGGTTGAGCCAGCTGCTTAGCCTTCGAAGAGCCTCGGGGCCCTTATGAAGAGGGATGGCCCACTCGTTCACAAATTGCGAATATAGGCAATTCATCAACAGTGCTTTGCGGCTAGGCTGAACAGCACCGCTGGTTGTGCCATTCGTGAATCCGTACTGCATGCCGAAAACGAACCACTCGATCCAGGGGAGGACTCGTGGGAAGAACTGCGAGGCATAGAGCAAGTTGTGGTAAACGTAGTATCCGAGAGTATTGTCATAGTACGATACTTTCGGAGGCACCAGCGGTTCATCCGTCTTCTCTGCAGTCCACACCACTGCACGTCGGGTATACGGATACCACCAAACCCTAACAAACTCGGTTTGTGTCCAGAGCCCCTTCTCCCACGCATTGAACATCTTTAAGTCGGTGTCAATGACCTGCTTCCACCGCAGCGTGAATTCAGGTACGGCCCGGAAGGTGACCTCGGTTATGATACCGAGAGCGCCCAGGGAAATAAGAGAAGCTCGAAATAGCTCGGGGTCATCCTCGGAGGAGCAGAACCTAGTAGTACCATCTGCGACTGTTACGCGCAGGGAAATAATGTCTTCGGACATGAGACCGTGCTTGAGACTCGATCCGTGAGTTCCGGTGGAGATGGCTCCGGCGATGGACTGTTGGTTGATGCTGCCGAGGTTCGGCATAGCGAGACCATGCTTCTCAAGCTCCTCGCAGAGCGCATATAACCTGATGCCCGATTGCATGACTACGACACCAGTGTCCGTATCCACGGATAGTATGCGATCGTACTTGTCGAGATTCACCAGCCAGGATGAGGTACATGTCAGCGAGCTGGGCGAATGGCCACAGCCGGTGGTAGTGATGCGGCGACGACATTTATGCGCAAGCTTCACTATCTTCTCGATCTCAGGCAGTGTCTCCGGCTGAAAGTAGAGCTCCGGCCGCGACAGGAAAGTTTTGGCCCAAGTGCTGTGGACGTGGTTTTCCTTGGCGCGGAAAGGAATGCCATCGGCGCTCCTAGCGACCTCCGAGGCGACGAGAGGATCCATTGAGTGGGAACCTACGTGGCAAGCCTACGTTGGCGATGGAGTGCTGATATATGATACGTGAATAATTATTTTAGTACGTATTGGGGGAGATCGATTCTCCAATATTGATCTTGAAGATTTTCAGGGTCTTGTGGAGCTGGCGAACCCGAAATATCGTGTGCGTCAACAATTTAGCTCAATGTTCAACTTATCCCTCAATTATCATGATCGGGCACATTTTGGGGCTGGTTAGAATGAATGATTGCAACATATATAAGGATGATATCTATATTCTTCTGAAATATAGGTAAGTTAATAAATATTTAGATTATAAAGCAGAAATGAGAAAAATACCGAGCCAAGAAATGGTCTGATTGAAGTGAATCTCTAATAAAAGAATGAGGGGCGATATTTTGACAGGTTCAAGTTCTAGAACATTTCTTAGCTTTGGTTAACTTGACATGTTAGCGGCGTCTTGGCGATGCAGTTGTAGATCTTGTCATTGTTAAGAGGTGTGATTGGTTGATCTGGATAACATAATGCATTTGTTTTCACATATGAATTTATAACTACTTCTGATCTGATATTGATTGATCTTTTTGTTAAGAACCTTAACTTAATGCTTAATCTATAGGGGAGATTACCTAATACAATGGGCTTTTTATTGGAAAAGTATTTGTTTCTTCCTGTTAACATATATGATGATGGATGGCCAAGTGGTTTTTGACGTTTTACAAGCGTACAATATACCTAATTACATATATTATAATAATTATCAATTGCAGAACTTACCTTATCGAGGCGGCTGGTTAATGACCAAGCAGTAAGGCGGGATATTCCGTGAAATTAAACAAACAATAAGGCCTCAAACATGATAGATAATAATTCAACACAATACCTTCGATGCTCCTGGGTGTTTAACAACCCTATGGCGCCCTATATCTTCGATAATGTGTACGGGTACATACGTGCATTGCATGTAAAAGCCTTAGATGTAAGTACCTAATGTACCTGGCAGAGTATCGACGCTACTGTACTGGCAGCTACCTACATATGTAAATATGCACAGTTGGATATTGCTATCCAGCGCGACTTCCTCAACGAACACCACCCTTCTGCACCTTCTGCACCTTCCGTACCTTTTTAAAGATTTAAAGAAATGGCCATAATGTGTACCTTATATTTCCTTACAGCTGAAACTTCTACAAATTACAGCCTAGAAACAAATCATCAACCCCACCATTCATCCTCCCCCCCCTTATCTTCCAAATACCTTCAGCATCATTACGATTCCCGCAATCACTTGCCAAGCAATAATAATAAATGACCATTAATATTATTGAGGTTCAATTGACCTATAATATAACTGATGATAAGGTTATATCTTCTTTCGTTCGATCAGATACCCGGCGCGTCGCGCGTGAGCCCCCGTAACCCCCCTTTTCACGATGTTTTACAGTCACGAAAGTAGGTCCCAACTCCTTATTAATCCCTGATCGAACGTGCAAACATCGCTTACACAGCGTCATAGTTCTTACAAACCGCCAATATGGCGTTGCGACTATATGGTGAGTAAGATTCCTGGCGCACCCCCTCATAACTTCTCACTATATGATGATGTATTAACTTCAGTAATGTTTAAAAAGGCTCGTCGCAACTGTTGGGAATCGTTCAAGTACCAGGAAGGTAACACGGAAGGCGATACAAGAAGTAGATGTGCAAAAAGCATGTGGAAAGATCATTGAGCCGGGCGCGCCAGTTGCCCTGCGCCTCCAGGGTCATCTTCTCTATGGGGTATCGCGCGTCTATAATCAGCAATGCTCCTATATGCTTTCCGACTTACAGAAGATCCAAGCACACATGCACATCTTCTTCACCAAATTTGGTGCGAACCAGCTCGACCCCGAGGCAGGACAAGCAAGGTAAGTGCTCTAAGCGCTTATGGTAGCAGGTAGTAAGTACGAGAAGCCCGTTATGACTGACTGCTTCACCTGCCAGGCCAGAGAATATTGTGATCATGAATGACCCCGACTTTGTTCCAGATATGCGTCTTCCGCAGTTCGATCTCGACGCTTTGGTAGCAAATAGCCAAGCGACTCAGAAGACATCCTCTCAAATGTCTCCACTGAACAGCACCCTCCTTCGAGGCTCGGGCAGTCAGGGTTCGGCTTTCAACTTACAATTCGATTTAAACCATTCGGATTCCTCTGGTCCTCGAGGAGCATCTCCATTCGGTCTCCAAGGGCTCTCATCCTCCCAGAAACCGGAAGCGGGTCAATATATCATCAACCAAGACGAAGATCTTGGAGCAGTAGGCAACTGGGGAATGGAAATCGACGAAGATGGAAATATTCTTGAATTGGACGAACCGCCTATAGTCCAAGACGAACCAGACCTGCCTCCTCTCCCACTAATAGGAGACGAGAATGAGGTACAAACGAATCCCGGAGAGCAGAATCGACAGAACGTCGACGAGGAAGGTGACATCGTCATGGTGGAGGCAGCGCGGTTGGAGGCAGGAGTAGCCCCCGAGGAACGACTACAGGACGAACAAGATCTCTTCTTAAATGATAATCCCCGCCCCGCCCCTTCCCGACGAAAGACGAAGAAGGCCCAAGGCCCAATTGTTGATGAAGAAAGGCAAATATCAAGTGATGCATTGAGAGCATGGCAAAGGGAATACTTGGAGAACTGTGGTATTGGGAAGGGGCGAGTTGGAGCGGCGCAGACAAAGGCGAACGCCATGCTACTTACATTTGGTCTCGGCTTAGCAAACATTGGGCAAAACATAGGTGTACCTGGAATGGTTCATCCACTAGCCCGTGACTTCTCAGGAGACTCCCTATTCACTACCCTTACCGGATTCGAAGTACCTGACAAACCTCGTGGTAGACGTAAGCGCCGATCCACAACTAACTCGCTTGGGAATGATAAACAAGAAGAACGCCGAGTCAGACCACGACTTGATAACGAGGCTGACCAGCAAGGCCGTGGCATAGAAGACGATGACGTCTTCGTTCAAGACGAACCAATGGTTCATGACACCCCAGAAGTTGGCCGAGACGTCCAGGCGGCCATGTCCGACCATCTTTCTTCCGCCTTGCGCATGCCCTGGAACCGGGGTTCTTCTGCTGCACCAGGCTCATCTATTCGCGGTTCCGCACAAAAGGGTCGCATCCCATCTAGTCCTCTGGCAGGCCGTAGTAATATCCGGGACCTCGTGCGCTTCAGCGACGGCCTGGATTTCGGCGACGACGGCTTCGATGTAGGCGGTCTCCAATCGCAGGATGGCTCGTTTGGCGAACTTCAACTAGAAGGAGAAGCTGGAGCTGGCGAGAAGAAGGACGCATGGTCGGGGTTTGATATCGAGGGGGCTAATTTCCTCGCGTTTATGGACTCAGCCATCCGCGAAAACGGCGAGCGTCTTGAAGACGAAGATTTCGACGTAAACCGCAGATGGGTCACCTTCGACGACGTCTTTGGGCCTCGCGAGACACCGCGCGCCACGGCCGCACAGGCTTTCTACCATATCCTCGCCTTGGCGACGAAAGGAGAACTAGATGTCCAGCAGGATGGAGAACCTAACGAGCCCTTTGGCAACATCTGGGTTGGTGCCAAGCTAGATGATGCTGGCGATGTTAATGTGTGACTGGAGAAGATCGAGAACTAGAGTCGCACGCATATAATATTCGGGCTCCTTGCTTCGGTTCGGCGTTCAATGACGTTTATTCTTACGTCTAGTATACCTATCAGGCATAAACTATCGCGGTAACAAGATCTCTGTCGAGGCTGGGCATGTGAGTACTACCAATATTATGATAATGATTTGTTCTGCCGAACTCTGCTAACTAAATATCAACGCTAGGAACCACGGATCTAAGCTGAGGGAATTAAGACCGAGAGAGGTGGATGATTTGCGTGCTTAATATTGCTCAAAAAGAGTACGTTTGGCTTTCGGGCTAGTTTTATGAGATCCGAGTGGTGCAACTTAGTGGCCAGATGATTTAATACGGGACCGTTAGAGAGAAGAGGAGCCAAGGAAGTCGTTGTAACATGAACTTCATAATCCATAATTTGCGCTGTATTTACGTTTTCGATGCATACCTAGGTATCCGTTTGAGAGGTAGCTAGGCAGGGTTCGTTTGTTGCTCGGTCAAAGGATTGACGATAAACGGCACAAACACGATACAATACGATACGGTGAATTAATGCATAAATGGGACAATTATTAGTCTTATTGCTCTTGTATTGGCTATCTTGGGTTGCTACTAATTGACGTACTCACTCCTAAAGCAGCATCGACCAAATTACCCGAGATGACTAATCGTAAACCTCATCATCATCACCTACGCCCTCACGGTCTTGGAAGACCATGTACCCGTTCTTCGCGGCGGCGTCACCCATGACCAGTTTCCAGGCTTCTTTCACGGGGTCCAGACAGCCGTCGTCGAAGAAAAGGTTCAGAGATGGCGATGGGAATGCGAAAGTGTGAGTTCCCTCGTGGGTTGTGGTGGAAGGTTCTCGCGCGCTGAGGGATTGCTCGTACTGTAGCTTGTACAAGCTTACAGGCACTGAATTCTCTGGTGGAGTAGCAGCGACGAGAAGGTCGCTTAGGGCTGACTCGAGCCGTTGTGCGGACTGAGGTCTTGCTAGAGTGGTTAAGTATATTACACCTATTCCATGTAATGGTTAGCTGATTTTCTTTATATCACGTGTTGTAATACTAATGAATATAAGAGAAGTTGGTGCGATCAGTTTGTCAGAGGTTGTTTTCCTCAGCGCGAAGCTCGGACAATGTAGATAAGTATTCGTTATGTTGGATCATCATAACACCAGTTGCAGGGATAAAAGAAAGAAATGAAGAAAAAGTAGAAACTTACTTTGACCAGAGGGACATTCTCCCGTTTCACTGGAATGGACAAACGCGTAGATTGGACTGTCCTCCGTCGAGCCTGGGAAGGCTACTACAGCGACAACTGGAGTCGGGGCACCTTCTACCACAACCTCGAATAAAGGTTTAAGAGGCGAGTTGACTACAGCGACGAGTCGCGTGATGGTCTGCGCGTTGGGAAGGGCTTCCTGTTGCGTAGTGACCAGCTTTGTCGTACGGACTGATATTCCATTCGACAGCTCCAGCGAAATTTCGTGGCCGTCCAAATTATCGCTGACCTTCGCCTCGGTATCAAGCATGTATATGCCACCACCGACCGCCCCGGCACGACACGCCACTTGTGCGATCTCTGAAGACCCGCCCCATTTGGGGTATATGGCACAGAAGCCGGGGCCAAAAAGACCCATGGAGGTCAGATGACGATTAATCGTAGCCAGGCCATCCGCCACTGTAATGCGGCCATCCAGCGTCAGAGTCAATGCGAGAATAAACTTCTGCAGATCGTCTCCTAGCTTGAATTCGCTAACTAGGAATTCTGACAGCAGCTTCTGCTCTTGACCCTGCCAAACTGGCTTCTGTTCCTCGGAGCTGTAGTCGATGACGAATTTGAGAAACTTCATCAGGGACCGCTTGGACTTGACTGGAATAGCTTGTGTAGCGAACACATCTTCTCGGCTACTGGGTATTCGAGCCAGCTTTGCCTCGGGCTCACTGGCTTCCGAGTCAAAGACAAAGAAGGAACCGACTGCGAGGAACTCGACTTGTCGGTAGGCTCGCGACGACACGAGCTGCTCTAAAAGCTTAGAGCGGGTGTGTATGATCTGAGGAGCTAAGGCTAACGAATATGCTCGAGGGAAAGACAGGCCTAACCCTTCTGCATCAGGATGTTTCCATGCCTTTGCATTCTTGAAGATAGGGTGCTTCGCCGTCGCATTCCCTTCTACCGCAGATTCTTCGCCACGCGCAGCAGCCCAAGCATCCGCCTCCTGCAGCGTGAAAGCCGCCTCATGCTCGCCGTAATAGTCATTCGGGTCGACATGTAATATGCGTTTATTCGAGCGGGAGAGAGCTCTTCATCATGGCGAAAGCAGACTAGGTCAGTCAGACGAAGCTCCCGAACCACAGCAACGTAGGATTACTGCTTGAGACATGGAAGAAACAAAGAGATTTCTGCTTACAGAGCCAGTAGCGATTGCTGCAACCCCGTGCCGCAGATCACCACGTCCCATGGCTCGTCTCCCAAGGATTCCATGACGGGAAGAAGGAGAGAGGAAAAGGAAAGTCGGACGGGACAGGGTTTTTGCTTTTCGAAAATTTGTAGATGAGAAATGGAGCTTCCAGAGTGGAGCCGTATGGACCTAGGTATCTAGGTTGGAGCTAATTGTTCACGGAAGATGACCAAGGCCGATGGTCCGAAGAGCACGGGCCACTGAAAAGAGGTAGGTACCTGGCTCTACAGAGTACATAGGTAGGTACTTAACCTCCTAACCTAGTACAGTTGAGCCCCACCGGCTCACTAAAATACCCATGAAAAAATTTATTGGTTGCGATTTTTCTTCTTTGTTTTTTTTTTTTTCAACAATTATCACCGCTCGCCAGTATCCAGCGTTATTGCTCCTCCAAGCGCGACGATCCTGGTAATAGAGTGGCCTTTCAGTAGGCTGCTCGCTTGAATGGGCGGGAAGACCAATTCGTCGTCCCGTATCTACTATCCTGGAATATCGCCTGATAGGATGGTTCGAAGGGTTGATACATCACATCTCATCATGATATTCGTATTGTCTATACAACTTCTGTGAGCCAATAACAAGACCGGTACTCGATCTAATAATAGTCATTGTCACTTATTAGTTAGTTATAGCATTCTTGTAGCAGTTTCGTATGCATTTCATATTCGGGGTATCAAATGATTTCTATTGCAAGGCAGCGCGGAACTCTTTCCACCGCGTCGAGGCTACGTTCGCAAACTCCCTCATAACAGCCGGTCCAACAACCGTTCCACCACTCTTGGATATCGTCAAAATATTGGTCTCTCCCTCCGTATTATCAACAACTATAGTCACTGTCTCGTCGCATAAACTCTCCTCCAACCTGTCTGGGTCCACTAGGATCCAGAATTGTCCACTACCTTTCTTTTGTTTTTCCCTTTCTGTAAAAACTGCTGCCGTGCAAGCAACTGGCAACCCGTGTAGGCGCAGTGGGATCGGCTCCTTATCGGTGGGTCGACTACATAGCACTATCTCGCGGTCGACGTCCCAATATGCGGAGGGGAGCTTAGTATCTCGTAAAGCAGACACGATTGCTGCCCAGGCTACATCAAAAGGGTTGCCGTCGAAAGAGACGAATAGCACGTCAATATATAGCACCCAGTAGGCCTTGACCTCCTTTGTTGTTTCGCCGATGTCTTCTTCCTCGGCATCCCCTTCACCTTGTATTTCAGAAGTATCGTGATATATTCGTAAATTATCTGCGCTTAGAAGCTTCGAGCTGTGTAATAGGGTGAAAAGACGTGTGCTTAGTGTTTGCGCGAGCGTAGTTGGAGGTACACCCGGTAGGAAGTTGGGTGCGCATCCGGTTGCTAGTTCGACATTGGGTACTAGCAGGTCGTAATCTCTCAGCTCATCACCGACTACGGTCTCGCCTAGCTGCGGCGCCCGGTAATTGGGGATTTGAGAGGTGAGAAGAGTCTCGCCGCGCACACCACAAATGACGGTAGTGTCGCCCGAGCGAACCACAGCGCTGCCGTGCGCGTGGGATAGAGAGGAGTTGTTGATGGTGTAGGGGCGTGCTTGGCGTGGTTGTCGCCCGTTCGTGCGTGATGAGGTTGTTGAAGGATCGGAGGGCTGGAGGTTTGCGAGGAGGAATGGGTGTGGGGAGAGCTTTGCGAAGGTGGCGCTCGATAGGGTTAGGGAATTTGACATGGCCATAATTACTGTTTTGGATCCGGACCCAAGTCCTAAAGTAATCGACCAAAATTAGAGGTTTAGATCTCGCCAATGCTTTGAAAATGTTGTAAAGTACCTAACCTAGGTTAGCTTTTCTATTATTCTACGTACAACAAAGGCCTTGAAATTTGAGTTGGACCCAACGCAGCCTTGCGGGGCCCCCTGTTTTTACATAGTACTTATGTAGCGGGATTAACGAATCACGACCAATCAACCATTACATATCATTTTCATAAGGCTGTGAGTTCTGCGTAACGCTCTGATAAGATAACTAATAAAGCTAACTATCCCCAGCTAAGTTACACTAACATCATTGTCAAAGCTCAACTTTTCACTCTCATTCCTCTCATTCCTCTCTATTAAACTCTACGACGACCTCTGAAGCGCTGCCATCAACGGAGCAGAATCCATGTAGTATTCGGCTTTCTTCACAAGACCCTTGTTCTCCCCTGACGTTTCTAAGCATACGATAGCACAAGCTGGGACCGTGATTGTCTCCTTTTCCGGATCGTTCTTGACCTTCCATGTAATGTGGCACGGCTGGTAGATTTTATCGCCCACCATATCTATATCGTATAATTGTTAGCTATTGATCTATTTTGTACAGTATTGGGGTTTTAATTCGATCTCACCGAAGCTCTCAATCTCGTGGTGCATCATTTCTAGTTTCACCCAGACTCCCTTGAAGAAGTTGCGTAATTCGTCCAGCCCATTAAAAATCGGCATATTTCCAAATTGAATCTTCGCATCTTGAGTGTATATCTCTCCTAACCTGGAAGCATCGAGGGAATCGTTTGTTGCGTGGAACTAAGGGATAGTTAGCTCTAGCCTATCTCGTCTCGGAAATTCAACATACCCTGAGAAGCCATTTTCGGATCTCGGTTGATGTTGTAGGTACGAAGGCCATGATTGTAAATGTCTCTGAGTGTATTATGAGTAGTTATATCTAGATAGACTGCTTGCTCCCTACTGAGTTTCTCTAGAATCTGCCTGGATATTTATATTTTCCCATCGTACGCTTCAACGTTGGAAAGCTGACTAAATCACCAACACCATTTTCCTTTTTAGGAAAGGCTAGATAGGAGGTTCGTCAGCAACCGAACGGCTGGAAGCGCCGTCTCAGAGATGTCTATCCATGAGACATAGGAGAGGCCAAATAAGTGAGCGTGGATTTAGTATCATACTATATAGCTTTATCGAATAAGTATTTACAACTTTGATTAACTACCAAACGTCGTTCAACTCTTTGCCTAGAATAACTCCCTCTTCTAACAAAACTTCTCTAATGGGTAAAGTGAGCTTTCTTATACGAATTAGGTATTGGTATTTGTCAAGATCTCTTAGCCCGTTTACAGATTCGTTTAACCAACGTGGAGCTTGAAGCTATTCGGCTTAACTCAAAACTCAACACCAAACAGAAGGTACGTAAAAGCCTCTTACTTAAACGGCTCCGATTCTAGCACTACAACGATCACATAAGAATTAATATATTTATATAACCGTAAAATTCCAACGTCCCATTAGAATCGCGTAGTTTATATTTAATTTTCAGTAGACTCTCCCCTTAATCCCTATCTCGTTCCAGTTGTAATCATAATCAAGTAGAGTTCCTGCCACTCTAGAGTAATGGTTCTAGGTCTATTAAACCTCGTCTACGAAAGGATCCAAGGCAGACAACATATGATCAAATTAAAAGGTTACCCCTAGGGTTTATATGATTCCCCTAACGATGATATTATCATCCATTTGTCCCTTGGTTACTTCCCAAGTAGCTTAATAGCCAAACCCCCCGGGGATAAAACGAACTAACAACCCAGGCTCCCAAGCGATTTGTGCTAACCCTATGAATAATCATATATAGCTATTAGTTCACTTAGATAGGTAGATACTAAGGTACCTATGTAAACGTACAGCCGTACCTACTATGACTAAGGAGAAGGCAAGTTACTGTAAAGAGATATCCTCATGACTCCCGATAATGGATATAGAATGACAACTAAGTAGCTGTTACGACACTTTTCCCTGTAGGAAGCCCTTAGAATCGTGAGAGCCCTAAGCGAGAACACAATTTCCTAAACTTGTCAAGATACGTAGTTACTCTCTCGGTACATCAGGTCGAAGCACAATGGGGTTCTTTGCTTTCACCCATATCTTAGTACTTCTTCACCAGAAAAGTTAAGTCAAATACAAGATCTATTTACACGGCAACTTCCGAAGTACTCATACTAGAGAGACAAGTAACGAAGTTGTAAATTTCTTTAGAAGGAGGTACTCAGCGGGGTAATTCAACTATGCAAGATACCTTTCGATACCTTATAATAGAATCTGCTAGCGGCATATCATTGTCACTGTTCGTACCGTAGAACCTTGAGGACCTTCCGTAGGTAGAAAAGCTGTCACTACGTCCGTGCACCTAGGACGCTATTTAGTGATTAGGGGGGAGGAAACAGTGCCCAGGTGCACTCCAGTAAGTATCTTCACCATAGAAACGTCCCCTTATATGGCTACGAGGCGTTGTTGCCTTGGTAAAAGCTGCATGAGTCACTATGCAGCCATTCTTAGTCTGTTTCATCGAGGCAGGCGAAAATTTGAAAATGTTTGCGAACCCCGCCGTCGTTTTCTATATAAACATAGCCGTTCCCCCCAGTCTTCCAACTCTCTTCTTTCTTCCCTCTTCATCATCATCCTATCCTACATGAACTCTAAACAACTCTGCTCATAACAAGTAAGAGCGAAAATAATTCAATAATTTAATAATTCAACTCTAAGTCTTACTCTACTACAACTTGCTCATCTACCTACCTACATCCTTAGGTGCATAGCATGTTCTATTCTCTTAATACCTGTCACTAACTCCGGTCGCGACTACACCGGTGTCAATTTCCCTTTGATTGGCTTTATATGAGGATGGCCAACCGGCTCTCAGATTGCCGTTGGCTCTTGTTCTGCTCTGGCTGCCCCCAATTGCGGTCTGGTAATACATTAGCAATCCTCGGTAAGTACTTCCTTTCTTACGTCTCTCTTCGCCTAATTTACAACGGCATCCCTTGTTGCTAATACTCTTCATCTCGTCTCTCGTTCTCTGTCTGTGTTCACTTATTTTGTCCTTGCTGGATTTGTTACCTTACAGTTCACATTTCCAAGCCCCATCCCTTGTATTAACACACCTTGTCTTCTCCCTCCATATCATTCTCAGTCATATCATCAAGTCGTGTTGTTGCTGCTTATGTTTCCGTGGGCTTTGTTCTAACTCATAAATAGTAGAGTAGACCGACTAAAATGATATACCTACCATACACGTATATAGAGATGACTTTATCGAGGAAGCGGAAACGGTCCCCCGGGACTACGGCCCAGGCCCCAGGGGGTCGATACGTGCCCCCATCCCCATCCCACCGGGAAAGAAAGTTGTGGTGATTTGGACTCAAGGTGGCGGGAGACGGGAAATTGAACCACTAAATTCTAGGTTATGCTACCTTATATTCAGGTCATCTAAAGCCTCCAACCAATTGAAAAAGCAAAGGCCCGACTGAATGTCAGCAATTCTATTTATCGGAAGGCTATTTATGCGGATCAGTTACAATGCCACAATTCCGGCAATAAGGGGGAGGTGAAGGACTATGACATGGGCCCAGCGAAGAGCAGCAAAGAAGTAAAATGCAACTCGGAGAAAGATTTTTTCATTATTGACAAACACGGTTTCGCAAATCCTGAGCGGCCGGAGGCGTGCTTCAAAACAGACCCCATAGATATACTCAAGGAGCGGGCTACCCACCGTGCCGAAGGAGATCCGCAGCGAGATGAAGCCTCATATGTATAATGACTTAACCAAGATAAAGCGTCCGAGAGGCGTTCAGTAAGCTAGCGGAGTAACTTCATGACGCACAACAATACGTTCAGCAGAGAGCTCGAGGCGCCTGCATAGCCTCGACTCGCCAACCGGAGGCGACATATTACGAAAAATACGACCCCAACACTCTATTATAATTAACAACAATTCTACACATATATACAAAAATGCCAAGCGGGGCCTTCATTGTCGAAAGATCTTCGGCGGTGATTATGACTGAGAGACCTCATTCCCGGTATGTAAACCCGTTTTATCCTTGTCACCCTATTTGTCGCTTCCTACTTGGTTAGAGTAGTTATACTGATCCTTTTCATTCTAGTACGCATATTGTCGGGGCGTCACCTTAACTTCTTAAAATGGTTGAGGCTTATAATTCTCTAAGGGCCCCCTGAGGTATCCGTTCCAAATATTATTACTTTCGAATGGTTGGTCGTGGCTGTCCCCCCTCTCGTTGGCGACGGTGGTGGCCATTGTCCCTGTCGGTGACTTCCCCTTGCTGGAATTCGACATAAGCCTCACTGGGTTGTGTTGGCGTGCGGCATAGAGCATGCTAGACTAGAATGCAGCCGCGAATTGAACTGACCAACATAGACGAAGATACACGCCACATCCAGTACGTAAAAACTCGATGCTTAGCAGACTCAAGTCGGCTCCGACTCCCTAAGTGCTCGCCAAAAACTAGTATAATTGCATTTACGGCCAAGAAAACTTCAACATTTGAGTCGAGCGTCTAGAATATCCACGTATTATGGATAGGCTTTCATGCAAAACAAAGATTGGGCTGGCGTCGCAGAGAACTCGCACTCGTCGCTGTGGCTGCTATTCGCAAAACACCCCGGGAATAGTGGCGCGAGAGAACGTTTAATAACAATAGGACTAGGTATGTTTACGCTGCCTTCCAACGACTCTTAGAAAGTCCAGCTATTCATGCTGCTCTGCCGGGCTACCCCAGCAACAGCCCTGCTGGCGGTGGGTTCGGACGATGAAAGCAACCCCCACAACCTGCCTCCGCCTAATGCTCAGTAAGACTGAATCGGTCATGATCCCCAGATGAATTCGATCAAGACATCTTAGGGAAGTGGATGACGACGCAATCTTCTCGTTGTGCCGGATCGTCCAACCCCTCGACCTTCCTCTGGCCGATTCGTTCATGACAGCAACGCCAACGCCAGGTTTAATACTCTGACCAAAACTCCACTAAGGAGCAGTCGCTTTCGCGACGAATTAAGGGAACCTTTCCCGTATAACCTAAAGCTTATTATCTATCACCTATTACTCATCACGGATGCACATAATTATTGAACATCGAGTGGAACTGGGACAGGCTCTCAGCAAAATCGCAAGGACTCGCTTCCCTTTTAGCTGGTGTCGTTTCCGGTTGGGGGTTTGATGCCGGAAACCACTCTCTGAACAAGGAGTTGGAGAAGGCCATAGATAACGTTGCAGAGCGACTGCAAATTTATATTACGGAAGAAGGACTCTAATTAATCTACAAAAATAAAGATACCAAGCCAGTCAAGGAGACTAGCGGGATGGGCAACAAATAATCCGCTCTCTACAATGTGGGAAGCTATACGGAGAATTAAGACAAACCTGAGTCAGATGCTGCCTCGGGAAGAAGAGACCAAGATCAAATCCAGCGCCAATGTCGAGCCCCAAGCCCAGCCCTACACGGCTCAGTATGATGAGAAGAGGCCGTCCGTCCGACCACGAACGTGCCAATCCGGGCTTGCTTAAAGGATCTCAAGTCATCCGAAAAGAGTACGTTATGCCCTATATCGACGAGAATTGATGGTGTTTTACTGATTATAATAAGTTTATAGTGGCTGGGCCAGGATGGGCTGATGCCACCCATTTTGTTTCAATTCGGCCTGGAATGCCTTCTAGGAAAATGGTCCATTAGCAATGGAATCAATGATGCTTGGCGACGGCTAGGTATGTGCTTGAATGGGCGGGACCCCTACTCGCCCTCTCATGATATATGCGTACCGAAGCTACAGAGGGAATAACGTCCGCCAAAGACTGTTGAACGTAGACGCCCAGTAGCCATATCGTCCGATCAGACTGCTCTCCAACGGAGGTCTGCGAAAACCTAGCAGTCATTAAACCGCATAAAGCAGTCGTCTAACTCGACTTTATATACACAAGTCAAGAACCAATTACACATAATTTATGCGTCTCAAGCATGGTGCTTCCCCGATGGAGCGGATTTCGTATTCGTCCTGAAGGTGCCGACTGATGAAACAATCAATCATCGTCGGTTTCGCCGGTGGTCATTTTCGGTGGTGGAAAGGCCAGCCGTGATGATTTCTGGCAGATGAGGAAATAGATAATTAAGGAAATAACCTTGGTCCTTAGATCATTATTTGACTTGGTACCTAATACGATACTCGACTCTATGCGTGATTACCTATAACTATCGTCTTTTACGTGTATTATACTATGCTAGGTATGCTTTACTGTCACGCTTCTCGAAGTAAATGACGAGATGATCTGCATATCGTAGTAAATCAGCTGTGCTCCATATCAATGCTTCCATGTATCTTACTGTGTACTATTTACTCTTGAGCAGTCAAGTTGCATTCATCCATCTACCGCATCTACCGCATCTACCACATAAATAATGAAATCGGGTAGCGCGGGATCCTACGTATCTTACGCAAGTCAATAACATCTTTCGAAATCTTTCAAAGCACCACGCAGACGGTATGCTACAGCTGGGGGCATCATAAACAGCCTCCCCGCCCAGGTTCACGCTCCCAACGTATAACATATGATGAGGGCGAGCTCTTAATTTAAAATTCGGCATGCTGAAGTCGTGATCGTCGTCGTGTCTTGTTCTGGCGAGACGGCCCCCGTAAAAGTAAGCTGCTGGTATTGGCTAGGAATTTCCTAATTGCCGCCCCGATATTCCAGCAGCCCGGAACGCATGGGTAAAGTGGCTGCAGAGGTGGAGAGTGGAATCACACAATCACAAAGTTGGTGGTTTTCCGGAAGAGAGTCTTTTTTTTTTTTTCTTGAAGTGGGTTGTTTGGTTTACTAGGTTAAGGCTTTTGATGGAATTCGTAACTCGCCTCGTAATTGGTAAAATTACTACTAACTAATGTGCTTGGGTCAGGTACTATTCGATTGATTACATGTACCTACATGTGCTGCATGCAAGTATCCTAAGTATTGTACATTACATAGTATTTAGGTGCAGGTACCCTATTGGAGCTCGGGTGGGGAATGGGACGGGTGAAGCATGTCGGCAAATCAAGAGACGCGATTAAGCGCCCAGTTGCTATTACTTTTTTCTCGCTCCAATCCCGTTGCTTCGTCATCCCGAGCCCGCAAGACCCCCAAAGGGCTATGCCAATTTCCCTGCCCCAGGTGGTCACGTCGCTGAGCCCTAGGGGGAATTTACTATGTAGGTACCTAGGTAGGGAATAATGAAATATAGTTGCTTCGGCTTCTTATTCGATATATCGTCATCGACCGATGGAATTAGCACGGGTTATTATCAGATTGATTTAGCAGACAAACGATCCAACTGTCCAATGATCCAACGGGTACGGTAGATACCTCGGTACGTGATAGGTGGTTGTAGTGGTTTATCGGTTCGAAATCGGTCGGGCAGCTTTGGACATTTCGGAGCAGAATAACCGCCGAATGACGACAAAAAGCTTATCACGTATTATCACGTACATTATTATACATTATTATACCTTACCTATACACTATAGGTACAGCACTTAATACCTCAATCCTTACATGTGTACCTAATGTCCCTTTTGGAGAAGCTAAGTATTATAGAGGGGGAAAAAATGAAGAAGAAATATCGGGAATACACCGAATACACCGCTGCTTATCAGGATGATCTCGAACAAGTCACGATGGTAAATCCTTCTCCCTTTAAGCTTTTTTTTCCAAGTTAACAAATCCCTGCCGCCTTGTTTCCTTCTTCTAACTACACCATCAATATACACCATCAATAAGCAAATTACAATAGCTGCACTATTAAACTACTATAATAGTACAATACATATTCATTCAGGTGCCTTACGCCACAGGGCTTATCCTATCGTTTGCTTGCTTGTGACGCATAGAAGCTTCGCCTAGCTCGTGGGTCTGCATGATGCGAATGCGACGTGCTGCGTTCTACTCAACATACGTGCGTACATATATGCACGACTTACCACTTAGCACAGGTATGAACAGGACGAAATGGGGTCCCCTTGTCAGCGTATCGGCACGGCAAATCCTCCCGCTAGCTAGAGCAGTTTAGATTCAAAAAAAGAAAAAAAAAGAAGAAAAAAAAAAGGAAAAGAAAAAGACCCTGGACGAGCAAGATCAGAAAACGTACCAAGAAAATCTAGCGCCGACGCTTATTCCGTGGAACGTGCAGAATTGGTGTTCGTTTCGTGCGTTCGTGCGTGCTCGTGCATTCGGTTGCAGAGTCGTCTGCGGGGAATCGAATCTCTCATTTGAAGGAACCTAGCCAATATCCAATATCAGCCAATATCGAGGTACGACCAACCGCTGAGTGGTTCTATACCTTTTTCATTGGTATCATTAGCAATCATTGGCATCAACCCGTCGCATAGATCGATTGCTAATCCACACCAAGCTTTTCACTCTCTCTCTCGCCTTCTCGTTCTTGATTTGATCGGATCGAATTAGAAAGGTCAGCATTGAAAGGAAAAAAGAAAAGAAAAAGAAAAGAAAAAAGAATAGCAAAAAAAGAGGTGCCAAAGTTGGGGACCCTCTTCCGCCGTGCGCGTTTTCCCACGAGGGAACCAAATCTTTGCAAAACTCCTATTGGGTATGCTGCAAGGAGATCGCAAACCCAATGTGGTAGTTGTGTGACAAGAAGAGGAATGGAGACTGGATACTCTTGAATAATCCTTGCTGCATATGGATGCATACATCTTTACATACTGCAACATACTCCTAGGTTACATATTAGCAATCCGCCTGCAACCCGCTTGCATATACCAACTTTGCATACTTTGCTCATCTTATTGGACAAAAGTCAAGACTCATCTGTCCAAAAGGGAATTAGTTACCCACCCTCCTCGTCCCTGGTCGTCTCCGAGTCGTCCCTTGTCACCGCGATCCTATCTATTCCTGGCTATTCTAGGCTCGCTTCCATATATACTTGGCTGTCGTTCCCCGGCACCCCATCCTTCCTGTCGGCCCGGGATCTTGTTTCTTTCATTTTTCTGCTGGCTCTTTTGTTGTCGTTGCCAGATCATCGCGATCTCATTCAATGGCTACCGTTGCTATTCTTCAGTGTCTTTTAATTCTGTGAATTGGGGAGTCTGGTATTCCTCAATCACGCGCAATCCCATAGGGGCTTCATTCGTTCCAATTTACTCCCGGCGATATACCCAATGTTGATGACGGCGCGTAAAGGCAATCATCAGTTTCTACCCATGTAGCAAGAAAAAGATATTATATATATATTAGAAGGAATTAAGAGTAGCGTGGATCTTCGAGAAGTAAAAGGCCCGTATAAGCGAAAGATCGAAAACCGGTTGGCATAGTAGGAATTGGGGGCGCAGCTATTAATGAAATTATCACCATCTCCCATCTCTTCACTCAATAATGGCCGAGGAAACGATATCAGCCGTGGCGGCAGCGACGAGGACGCTTTCGGAACTTGCGAAGAGGATATATATACCATTAACGGCAACGAGTCCACCGGGACTAGTAGAAGCGAATACAGTCGACCCGTGGAGTCAATCGGGAAAATATGGTTTAGGATGGACTTACTTCAGTCTCGTGTTGATGGCGCTGGTGGTCTTGGTAAGGCTATGGCATTGGTGGCAGGACAAGATCAGACAGGCGATATATAAGCAAGAGGTGGAGCAGCATTACCGAGACCTGTACAGCCTCGACCCCGAGTATGCGCTACCGACCGCTATGCACACGGGTGTGACCGGGAGGCAGTTCTTCCCCGAGGAAATGACAGGAGTCGGCGAGAAGCGAGACTTCAAGCCAAAGTCCGACTTTTCTGCCGTCGGCCCCGTCTTAGACGCGCTCGCCTTATTTAGATGGGTATTTTATAGACCCATACCCGATATTGTGTGGAGGAAACATCGATTTACGTTTTCGTCGCTGGCCGTCTTGTTCGTCGGATTCATCGCGCTGGCGTTCGTGTCGCTGTACGTGTTCCTCAAGCAGCCGCTCTACTGGGATAGCATTCAGTACGGCTCGCCCCCCGTGGCGATCCGTGCGGGTATGATTGCGGTCGCCATGACCCCCTGGATCGTTGCGACTAGCATGAAGGCCAACTTACTTACGCTTATCACGGGCATTGGACCGGAGCGACTGAACGTTTTTCACAGGTGGGCAGGTTATCTTTGCCTGTTTCTCGTCCTTGTACATATGATTCCGTTTTACATCCAGCCCGTCTGGGATGATGGCGGTATGATGGTTTTCTCCAAGTTGTTCCCTGAGGGAAGTGGTGTTATCTACGGTACCGGTATCGCGTGCTTGGTGCCGCTGCTTTGGCTCTGCGTGGCGTCTCTTCCCTTTATTCGCAGGATGGCGTACGAAGTGTTTGTTACGCTCCACGTCCCCGTTGGGTTCGTGTACCTCGGTTGCCTTTTTTGGCATACAAAAAACTACTTGGCGTCTTGGGACTACTTGTACGCCACTATAGCGATCTGGGTACTCTGCTATTTCTTCCGGGTATTTAAGCTCAACTGGGTCAAGCCGTGGCGAATGTCGTTTTTGGTGGGGGATGAGGCAGCTATCACCCTAATGACTGAGAACGCGATCAAGATTACGATCCCTACGCAGATGAAGTGGAAACCCGGGCAGTATGTCTATTTACGGATGCCCGGTATCTCACTCTTCGACAACCATCCGTTCACTATCTCGTCGCTTTGTAGCGATGACTTTCCTTCGGAATACGGCGAGCAGTACAGAGACTGCACTCTGGTATTTAAACCATATGGGGGTTTTACGCGACGGGTACTAGAGACTGCGATTGAGAAGGGTCCATTCCACACTTACCGGGCATATCTGGATGGCCCGTATGGAGGCATGCGCCGGGAACTAGCCGCGTTTGACACATGCATTTTGATTGCAGGTGGAAGCGGAGTGACTGCGCTAATGTCGCAATTATTAAACCTGATCAAGCGTATGAGAGATGGAAAGGCCATTACGAAGAAAGTGGTGGTTGTATGGGCCCTCAAACGACTTGAGGCGATGGATTGGTTTAGAGAAGAACTGCGCATTTGCCGGGACTCGGCGCCGCCAGAGAGCGTGACGTGCAAATTCTTCGTCACAGCAGCTAAGAGACAATCTCGAGTCCCGCTTCCTCATGAGCGGAGACCTCGACCGCTTAGCAATATGTTTCACGATAGATTAGATGGGTTTGTGGCGGGTATCGCCGAGAAGCGCAATTCCCAACTAATAAGGGATGAAGCACAGGGCAATCCGGACTACGAGCGTGAGTTGCGGGCTGAGGATGAGGATAGAATTACTGCCCTTCCTCAACAAAAACACCTGCAGCCGCATTACATCCCGCCGCAAGGCCCACCGCCTTCAAATCGCCTATCGCCTCAAGAGGAATCGCTTCGCAGGCTCGAGGGTCGGGATCTTAGCGATACCGAAAACGAGGATCAAGCACCACCGGCACCCACCGACGACTACCCTGAGGACAAGCCTAGGCGGGAATTCCACTTCCCGCCACTCCAGACACACCCTGACAAACAGCCACATTTCAACTACGCCCCGCCCTCGCCCCGGCGATTCCCACCGGCTCCAAGCCCCGAAAACACTACGGGCGAGCCTTCGGAACCTGTGCTCCGGCCACCGGAGTTCGCCCACCTGCGCACAACGAACTTGCCCCCAGCACCGGTGCCTCAAGCAAGACCCACGTCAACATTTGGCCCACCATCCGGGTTCGACTTCGGGTTCCCGGAGACGCCGACGGAGTTCCAGAAGAGCCTGATGCGATTCGCGTTCCCGGTGCCGCACCAGATCGACGGGGGGTGGAGCGTCGAGTACGGACGGCCGGACCTGGGGTACATGCTGCGGGAGTGGACGACGGGGGGAAGCGACGGGAGGGGGATCCTGGGCAGGCGGACGGCGGTTTTCGTGTGCGGACCGCCGAGCATGAGGGTGGGCGTCGCGACGACGGTGGCGAGGCTGCAGGCGGAGATTTGGGGCGATCCGATGCTGGAGGAGATTTTTCTGCATACGGAGAACTATGCCCTGTAGGGGGGCTGTATATAGTCTGGGTAAGCGATGTCGACGACGCGGCGTTTGGGATGGACGGATGGACGGATGGATGGTTGAGGATGCGGATGCGAGATACCACGACCCGATGAGGGCTTTCGTTTTTCTTTTATTGTTATGCTGAGTACATACCCCTATTATATATATATACCTATATATATATACCTCGATACTTGGATATCCGGTCTGGTATGTTAATATATTTGGTGGAAGCCTGGTGGGTGCTGTGTTATGTATAGGGAGGTTGGCTAGTTAGGGGGGAGGATTAGTTTGGGTATGATAGGGGCTGGTAGGAGTAGCGATGGTCGTGGTCGTGGTAGTATACTGCCTCCGGACTGTGGGTGATGGGGGTTTAATGAGTACCTACCTAAGTCAGTTGCTTTGTTTGTTGGGGGATATATATTAAGCAAACTACCCTCCTAACCTACCTAATTATAAATATGCTATATGCTATTACATCAGGACTGGTTATCTCTTGGGAATCATGCTCGCTAATACCTATATCATATAAAACTAAGTTACCTATTTGGGGCTACGAATACTGGGTTTCTTTCCCCGAGTCTCGTTCATATAGAACCATACAACTCCTCCGTGCTCTGTGTTAGTGCTTGATACTGATAACTATACCACAAGGCTATCCAAGAAATGAGGGAACTATTTCTTTATTTCGCAAGGGAGTCTTTCTGCCTACCTAGGTACCTATCTACCTGGTAAACATGGAACTACCAAGCTCTGGAACATATAACGAGTTCTTTGTTATATACATAAGCTACCTAAAACCCCCACAAGTCACTTATAATCTCCGCTACGTCCCAACCTGTGCGAGTTTTAATAAGATAACAATATTTCTCTAGCTCCTGACTTCTGATCCTTTTCGCATACGGTGGTGTCTTAACTATAGTAGCGCAGACCGAGTAGAATGACTTGTGTCAAACCCTGGGACTTGGGATGGCTAGTTAGTTGGTCGCTTCCGCGCGTGGTAGGTAGATAGATAGATTATACGTCAACGTAACGCGATGCCCGGATTCGACACGGCGGACTTCGTGCTCGCAATTAGATCAGTGTCAAGTTCTAACCAGTCGAATGATATGCTCTTGCCGTTGCGCCGAACCTCGAGTTGGCCACCCTCGTGAGCAACCGGAAGGACCTGCATAAATCTATATATTCGTTTGAGGAAACGAAGGCTGTGCGATCAAATCAATGATTCCACATTCGTACGGAGAAGTGTTCAACGAGAAACTAGTTGGGTCGACGAGTAGAAAATCGATATAGGTAAATTATAATCTCTGAAGGGAATAACGATTCGTTATTTCTTGTTACTCGGGATATCCAAGAGGTATTTACACTGTCTCCTACCAAGTAGGCACAAGTCTAATAGACAACCGCAATACGTAGCAGAGCGATCACACATCATACCTATCCGTACTATGCGAAACAGGCCGGTAAACAAAATAATCAAAAGTAGCCGGCGCCGCCGTCCCGTTCACGTCGGAACACGCCACGCCCACAAACGCCCCCGTGAAGCTGCCGTGGGCCTGGTGCCCGCCGCACTCGTCGGATAGTATAGATGCGTCGTACACCGGCCCGATTTTGGTTAGCTCTTCGCCGGGCAACGCGTAGTAGAACTGCAGCTCACGACCGCGAATCGTCAGTGCGAGCTTTACTTTGCCCTCGTTGGGGATCGGCACGGGGTCCGCGAGGGGCATGGTGAGATTGCCGTCGGGCCAGGAGCCCTGCGACGTCAAGATGAGAAGCTCTCGCTGGCCGTCGGAGTGGGCTGTTACGGTTAGGTAGAAGAAGTTGTACCGGCAGTAGTACGCGGTTAGCCCGGCGAACTGTCTCTCGTCGGTGGGCGAGAAGTCGATTGTCGTTTCGGCGTCGTAGGAGAAGTGTGTCTGCCGCCTCGCGACTAAGGCTTGTTCGAACCACGACCCGATGGTTTCTCGGCCGAATAGGGTGAGTTTTCCGTTTTGGGTGGCGAAGATACGGTCCGTTTCAGGGGTTCGTAGCCACTGAAAGTCCTTGTGTAGTCCGTTGTTGAAGGTATATCGCTGCTCTGCCCAGTACTGCGTGTCGTCACGCAGTCCAGGGACATCGACGTACAGCGAAGGAACGGGGCCGTTCTTCACGAACAGCCAATCATCCTTCCAAAAGGCTTCTTGGATAGCAGTCTCGCGGCCAAGGACGCAGCGACGCTCTTGGGTTGTTGGTCGACCTGTTAAGTGTACGAGATATGTCCGCCCCTCGGGCGTCTCTACGACGTCGCCGTGACCGGCTCTCTGCAGAGCGGCAAACGGGGCGTCTTTGGAGGAGAGAATATGCTTTTGTGGATGCACGTCGTATGGACCCCGTATATCGCGAGAACGGGCCAGCGTGCATGCGTGGTGGTAGGCCGTCCCACCCTCGGCCGTTAATAGGTAATACCACCCATTCCGCTTATAAAGATGTGGTCCCTCGACGAGATCCAGTTCCGTCCCACGGAATATAGTTTTTCTCGGACCAACTAGCTTGCCTGCTTCGGGATGGAACTCTTGCAGGACGATTCCCGCAAAAGAACGGGGCCGGCGCCGATGGTCCTGGAGCATGTTTACAAACCATTTCTTACCGTCGTCGTCGTGGAAGAGAGAAGGGTCGAAACCGGACGAGTTGACATAGACAGGATCGGACCAAGGCCCTCCTATAGCCGGCGCGCTGACGATATAATTGTGCGTATCTTTAAAGGAACCATCCTTGCGCTTTACGTCCGTATACACGAGCCAGAATCTGTCGCCGTCGTGTGTAAGACAGGGCGCCCACACGCCGCAACTATCGGGATCGCCACGCATATCTAGCTGAGACTTGCGGTTCAGGGGTCGCGTAACCAACTCCCAGTTTGCGAGATCTTTGGAGTGGTGGATCTGCACTCCAGGGTACCACTCAAAAGTAGACGTAGCGATGTAATAGTCGTCGCCGACCCGTACGATCGACGGGTCGGCGTTGAAGCCGGGCAGGATGGGATTGCGAACTAATGGCATGGTAAGCGTCAGTGGTCTTTGTAGACAGCAGAACGAGACAAGTTTGAAAGAGCAGAACCCGTCTTGATAACCGACCTTCTGACGACACAAGCTATAAGTATTCCAACGTTGAGGCTGCAGAACGACTTCGGTAACGTCGTATAATGATGGGCCGAGGAGCAGTTGAATTTAGCCGGCCGATTCCATCGCGCTTCGACAATCCAATTTAGGCAATCCGTTAAACTAGTCACGTCGAGTGAGGAGAATGGCTAATAACTCTCCAATAGGTTTCTATCAGAGAGTGACTTGTACCTATCGAAGACTGACGACATCGGTAAAGATTTACAATTCGGTTATAGCTCAGCTTCAGCATGTGCTTGTCTTTTATTTACCTGCTCGGATATGTAATAACGGCGAGCAGAGGCCGTTAACAACGATCTAACCTAGAGTTATGGCAACTGACCTGGGTAAATCGAGCGACGAAATGCTTGGCGGACCGGGCCAAGACACCACTATAGGAACGATATAGATAGGTACCTACCTATATACACTAGATACTATGTATCATAGGCGATAACTACCTATAGTTTACTTGCGGATAGAGTTAAGTCTTCGACAAGGCCTATTTATCTGTTAGGTCTGTAGATAGGCCTCATCTGCCAGGGGCATGCGTTCCGGTGGTATAGCGGTGGGCTTGTCCCTCCCACTTATAAACATGAACAATGGATAGCAACCCGTATATTCCCCCCTGAAATGTCTCTAGTACCTACCTACCTACCTACCTATATTATATTGGTCTATAACTTGAACCTTTCAGCCTCATAATCCCCAGTTTCCCCTATCTTGCGTTTGAAGAATCGCAGGTCTTGCTATCAACAAGGGTTTGATCCCTCTACTCACGACAACCACTTTCACATGCCATCCCACCATTCGCAAAATACCCTACCATAGCCAATTCGCACAACGTCGCCTTTCTAATCTGCGATTCCATTGCCGCATTTACGTGCCACCGACCTCTAAACCATCAAATCCCGGCGCGAGGTGTGTGTGAAACCTCATATACCACGAGCGCTCACGTAACACGCGGACCGCATATTAAGCGACCATCGCCCACGGCTAATTCAGAGCAAGTTGGTGATAGGAGCGGGGGAGACTCGAACACTGCTACCCCTAAGCCTTATCGTGGAAAATCACGGTAAGAAACCCCGATCCCCGCATCTCCCGCGCGCTCGAGTTGCTGCTTGCGGTATAAGTCTGATCAAGGGTTGGCCGCTTACCTGAGTAATTTAGTTGAGGCATATATATAGAACTCGTCTGCGCTATTCGACGAACCAATGTTGGGGGTCCGCGGTACCGTCCTACGTAGAAACGCCGTCGTTGATTACCTACGCGCCAACCGGAGCTGCTGGCTTGGTTTATATAGTAATTTAAACGCTCTTATGTTCTTACTTTCTCATAGTTATTATGTCTTCCATACCTCCGTAACACAAATACACGAAATCATCTAACGGACGATGCTAATAGGTTTCTAGTTCGGCATCTCAAAACTCTATCCTAGAGACATAATACGGAGGACTTATACAGTTATAAGCCATGGCGGGCCACGTGTAAGCACCTATTCGCCCAATCGAAAGATATCCTCGCTGGAAGTGCCATATCTAACACATGTCCCAAGAAACATGATGGACGACTGTCTAATATCAAATCGTATGTGAATTCCACGGGCACATAAACATTCAACATCCGTTCTAACCCGGGACGCAGTACCCCCAGCAACTCTGCGCTCCGCGCTCCGCCTTCTCGTTTCCCAGGGCGCGTCTACGCAGCAGCCCTTCGTTCAGCATATACGCGCAAGGTTCCGCGAGAACCCGCCTGCGTTCGAGGATCCAGAGAAACTATTCCCCGAGGCTGACGTCGTTTCCGAGGCCTGTTTGGCCTACCTTGCTCAGATCAGATGTATATTCTCGTGCAAACTGCCCCGGGAATCGTTTCCTTAGTGAGGGCTACTCCCACTGGTAATGCGATAGCGCTGTGTCTAATAGTTCTAGTTTAAGGCATTTTTTAGAGGCTATTCCGCGTGCAAGAGTTAGGGTACGTTCTGCCTACTTTACGGGTGTATATTGTCTACCCCTTTTATGCTCTCGGGCAGTTTTCCATATCTACCGGCTCTGGGAAATAGCCCCCTTAAACCCCCCAAACGAACAATAGAGACTCACCCAAGTTCAATAGTGGACCGAAGACAGCGAACTTGCGACGCTGCTGGCAAAGTTCGACGGGGACGTTGTCCAAGCAGTACAAGCGCTTAAGGAATCATGTCCAGAGCCAACCCCTAAGCTCCTAGGTCTGATAAACAGCCTCCTAGCTAGCCTAGGAAACTGCAGGGACTACTGCGAGGGTCTTCACCCCCCTTTACCCTTCCCCTTCTCACGCGCCAGACGCCAGCTCTCCGACGTCCTTGCAATTCTCTTCCCCCAATACGCACTAACGGCCACAGCTACAAACGGATCAGTACTCACTCTCCCTGCCAAGCCAACCGAGAAACGCGCCATAGAAACATTCCAACTAGGATCTTTTAACGTACCTAGGCTATTCAACGGTCTATGGCAATTATCCTCGCCGTCCTGGGGATCCGGAACCGCGCGAAGCCAGGAAGCGGCGCTCTTACACGCCGTGGAGCGCGGGCTGACGGCTACTGACATGGCGGATCACTACGTGAGCGACTGGCTACGGCTCCTTTTGACGAGCATTTCTGACGAGAAGCTACGCAGGGCGACGCGGAACTAATATACGGCGATTTCAGGCGCAAGCTCGCGCCCGGGATACGCGACGCGGTATACGCCGCGACGAAATGGGTAATTTGAGAACCCATACACGATCCTCGACCCTCGAGGAGGAGGATAAATGTTAACCGATCATCTCCCAGTGCATATTCTCGCCCGTCCCAAAGCCCGTGACTACGCCATTCGTGCTCGACGCCGTGCGCGAACGATGCCGCCGCCTAGGAGGCCGGGTCGAATTGCTGCAGTTCCACTGGCACGACGTACGCGCTCTCCAGCAAATCCCATCCCATCTCCTTCGAGAATTAGCTGCTCATTCAAAACTAGTACTCCGACAAAGCATACCTCGACGTCCTAGCCGAGCTAGTCCGCATCACGAAATCCCACCCGGAACTCGTATCCGCCATCGGCCTCTGCAATTTCGACTCCGAGCACGTGGAGGAGTCGTGCAAGCACCTCCTCGCGGAGACGGGATCCGTTGGGATCGTGTCGAATCAGATACAGGTAAGCGCTACATTTACAGAGCGCCGACGTTCGCGGCTCGTTAAATTCAGCATTGTAGTTTTCCCTCGTGGACGCGCGACCGCTACGGAAAATGACCCGAGTATGCGAGCAATACGGATTGAAACTACTCACCTACGGCTCGTTCGTAAGACAATCCCCTTCCGATGGCTTTGCTCCGGCGTAGTAGTGTATTGACATGCTGTTCGGCACGACAGTGTGGGGGCTTCTTGTCCGAGAAATGGCTTCGCCAGCCCGCCCCTGAGCTATATCTGGAACCGAATAACTTGACCCCTTCTCAGCGCAAGGTGAGTAAATTCCCATCCCCCCCCCCTTTTTTTTTTCCTTTTACTTCTCAGCCATTACGCGCCGCATAACTAACCTTACCGACAAAAGTATCTCGACATGATCCTGAGCTGGGGCACATGGGACGAATTCCAAGCCCTGCTCGAGCGCCTCTCCTCGGCGGGCCGTAAACACGGAGTAAGCCTTACCAACGCCGCGACGCGCTGGGTCTTGCAGCAGCCGGCGGTGGGCGCAGTCATCGTGGGCACCAGGCTTGGCGTCTCGGATCGCGTCGATGAAAACTTGAAGGTATTCGAGTTCAGGCTCGACGACGACGACGTGCTTGATATTGACAACATCGCGCTTGGCTCGTCGAGGGAGAAGATGACGGCCCTCTTCGACAGCCTCGGCGATTGTGGTAATGAGTATCGCAAGATGCATTAAGATCTAGACGGTATCCCTCGGGTATCCGCTTGGTTCCCGTGCTCGCCTGCATTGCCATATGCCCGGGGGATATCGAGTTAACCACAGAGGGGGGAGGGGGGAGGGTTCATTTGGAGAGATCCATCGACATCTTGTACCTACTTAGGCATGTATAACAAGGTATATACAGCAAGGTAAAGGGGGTCGATGATTCAAGCAAGGCAAATTTGTATGGTTGGTATATATATAAATGAACATTCCGAAACCCTTTCACCAGGCAGAAAAAGTACATTTTAGTGATCCAATCTATGACTCCTATTTCACGCCCGACTTCAGAAAACGCAGTGCCGGTAAACCATTACATACATATGTAGGCAGGTAGTTGATAGTACGAAGCTAACATTTTGATCCCCTCTCTTTATTAACACAGGCAAGCAGAATATAATCGTATATGTCTGCTCTATCGCCGTACGTAAGGCTAGAATAGAAGCTTAGCTATAAATTGGTCTCGGGGGGGTTCGCCTCAAAAAAAGGACTATTCGCTAGATATTGCTACTTTTTTTTTTTTGAACGCCAGGATCGCCGTGAAACCCTCTATTAATCCATATACATCGGTTCGCTGCCGCTAACGCCTTGAACAATTGTCCCGTAATCGCCATTATTCATTATCGCATGTCCGTGTTGACTATGCATACGTCCTGGCACTGAGGTACCAGCACTCAAATTTTGCATCGTTTGCCGCATATCGAGGCCCCGATTAGGCATGGTTCCATTGACGGTGAACCGGGCTTCAGTAGTGCCTGGAACTTGTTGGTCAATATTTCTCGTCCGTGGTATGTCCAGCTGCTGATGCGGCTGCGGAGGTGGTTTTGCGATGACGGGGGTAATTGATGCAAAATTTTCATCATCTTCCATTTCCGCATCAGCATCTTGGTCGCTATTTTCATCGTGGATATTGGGCGTAGTAGTGGCGATGGGCACCACTGCCGTCGTCGAGATGGCCGTTGGCGTCGGCTGCGGTTCATTTAGCTGGGGATTGGATGGCATAGAAATGGACCCCTGCTGCTGGCGTTGTTGAGGGTGGGCCGCCATTTGGGCTTGAGGAGCAGGCACAGGATTAGAAGTTGTGCTAGTCGGTGTAGTGATTGTCTGGTCGAATGTCCTTTGGCCAGCCATGCCCGCCCCCCTCGACGATACGATAACCGCCTTCCATCGTTCAATGGCACGACCGACTATAGTATCGAGGTCCACGTGACGATCCTCGGTCTCAAGACCAATTCCCTTGTAACCTTTGCTTCCCAAATCTAGCATGTACGAAAGGAGTGATTCCTCGATAGGAATAGTTGCTGGAGGGACTATCCTGAACTCCCTTGGCTGCTGTAGACGATTGAGTTGATCAATTTGAGTTTTGAGGTTCGCATTCTCCTGCCTTATAGAGAAATGAGTCTCCTTCAACTTTTCTACTTCCTTTTGCCGTCTTCCTACGCTTCTTGCCAGTTCGAGACCCCAAAGCTCAGTCCTTCTTTGCACTGGGAGCTGCTCCCAAACATGATAAGTCGACTGCAAATGCTCGCAAACCTGCGCTTCAAGCGAAGCCGCCGCCTCTTCTGCCTTCTTTACGGCTTCGCGTACGTCGCGGGGAAAGGACGATTTAGAGGGAGGATATGTCAAGTCCTCGTGCGATGAAGTAGTTGCTGTGGCGCAAGCAACCTTCCACTTCCTGAATTCTTCGTTAAAATATGCCTTAAGCGCCTCGAATTGCTTCTGCGCTGGAGGTTGTATAGACCAGGAAGACGACGTCGGATGCGGAGTAGAGGAAAAGAGCGTAGGGGGTGCTTGGAGACACTGGAGAGTAAGAGCGGGGAAGTCAAGAGAAAGGGGATCAAAGTCGAAGGGGAGTGAGTCCATGTCTATTTGTTGCCTAGATCGACGCAAGTAATTAGTATCACGAAGTCAGATGTCGAGAAGATGTCCTTACTTTGCGGCTCTCCACGAACTGAGAAGTTCACGAAGTGCCAGCTCGGCAGCCCTTGCTGTGTCCATGGCATCTGAGAGCTTCTGCCTTGCATCCAACTGGGATTTCTGGATCGTCCTGCTGGGTGCACGCTGCATTGGGAGCCGCCTGGAATCTTGACCACTACCATCGTCCGGGTTGCTCTTCAATTCTCCATTCCTTGCTGGGATATCATTGATCACGCCAGTGGCCTCCCAAGTAGGCTGAAAGGGGTATCTAGGCATCTGGTTGTCTACGACGAATTGGCCTTCTTTCGGTATAGCGTTCGGCTTCGCAATGGAGTCGGGCGCGGGGCTCTTTCTCGAAGAAGCTGTCGGGGTCCCGGGAGTTGAAGTATCTCGCCGCGCAAGAGAGCCTCTGGGCTGCCTGCGGGTGATGCTCCCTCGCATCTTCCTAATAGCTTCGACATCGTGGATTCCATCTGGAGCCTTTGGGTTTTTCTCCTTGATATATAAATCCAGATGCCTTCCTAGTGACGAAGATGTGAATGCCTGACCACAGTAAGGGCAATTCCGATCCTTGGCTGCGCTTGCTTTGGGGCCACCCGGGGATTCGGCGGCGGCGGCAGCGGCGTTCGTTCCCTCGGACATGGCTAGAGAAGTCTGGGGTGGACTTGGGAAAGACTGTTAAATAGATAATAATAGTAATAATAATATTATAGCTTTGGTTAAGATAACGAATGAAGTACGGAGTGTGAGAGATGAGGATTGTACGAGGTTCAAGGATCGGAAAAGAGAGGGAGATAGGTTATATAATTATTGTCTTCACCAGCTGCCCCGAAGGAGCATTCTCCGTCCGGATCTCATCCAGGAAGAAGGCTCCCGAGAGGAATCCTAGGAGTTAACAAAGAATCTTCCAATGCCTTGGTCATTTATCTCGAAAGGTTTCGAAGAGAAGAGGGAGTTAAAAAGTGAGGTTCCTTGCGAAAAAAAAGTGAAGCGTGTAAGTTAGTTAAATGTACTTTGTTTCTTTGAGAATGAAATGTTATGTCTGGTCCCTTTTTTTTTTCTTGGGGGATTTTCCGTTCAGGGGGGTCAGGGGCTGCCTTAGCTTAGAATACCTATCTCATGTACCTCTCTTTCGAGGTACGGTGTTCCATGTCCATATATACGGAGCCTTCTAGGTACCTCATTAGCGTGAACTTGATTACTTCCTACATAGAAGGAAAAAAAAAAAAGGAAAAAAAAAAAGTACTTACATATGTATTTTCCAAGTCGCGTCTATTTGAACAGGATGTGGAAATTATAACATTAATTATTAATTGCATTTTATTATAATTAGTTATGAATATATTAGTTATCTTTTTATATTCTTGCCAATTATAATAAGTATATTTGTTTAGGGAATAATGTCGCATTAAATTGAATATAATACATCCTTTAGATATATTATATCAAGTCGTCGTCACTTGACATTCATTCACCTTGTAGGAAGTAGTAGTCGATAGCTTTTTGACCACTCGACAGCTTCATCAAAGGGCAGCTCAGCTACCTGGGGTGCAACACATGTGGTTACCTAGGTACCTAGATATAGACACTGTACGCGTGGCTGCGAGCACTGTTTCAAAACAGGTACGCTACTGAGGCAGACCCGGGAATGGTGGGTCTAGAAGCAGCTCTAATGTAGCTTCTAAGGTCCGCGTATGTACATATTTCAATTCCGCTCAATAGGAGTGCTAAATTCAGAACCCACTAATGAGTCTAACAGGCAATAATGCCATAGTCCTATCAAGTAAGCCAGCTGCTCGCAGCCGTTAGAGTATCAGCGTATTGCAGGTACCTTTCCAATGTACATTTCAATTAATAGTCAATCCTGGATGTCAGCAAACAGAAAAAAGCTTGGACCAACTCGAGCTCTGGCAACCATAATAGGACTAACTTACAAACCAATAACTCGAACTGTTTTTTTTTGTTTTTTTTTTTGTCGCCATAACTTCGTCGCAATCTTGCAATTGGCCGCCATACCTGGGTACCTATATTATCTCTCTATTTCTTCTATTCTCCGTATCTATCGCTCCTATCAATCAACTTGCATCCGGTGCATCGTTTCAACCATCATCCACGTTTCTTTTCGCGCGAAATCAAAATGCCACCCGGTACGTCACCCAATTCTGCTACAGCCCCTTTCATTACGACCTTGTCGCGAAGTTGTCATCAAATTACGCGAGCGCGATATCTGCAAGATCCGTCCCTTCCTGCTCAATTGCAGCGCGCAACGGTTTGGGATGGCGCTTTGTATAGACCGAAGCTAACAACTTACCTTTAGCTATCAGCGACGAGGAAGCGTCCGACGTTGGCGAAGTAACCGTCCCGCTGCCTTCGACACGCGTAAAGAGAACCTCGGCTAGCAAAGAGAAGGACGATGAGGAAATGGGTGATGCAAAAGATGAAATCGCCAACGGAAATGGCAATGACGACGGCGATGATGGAGAAGAAGATGAAGAAGACCTAGAGGAGGATGAGTGCGTAGTGCACCCACGTAAATTAATTAAAAAGAAGGAACCGAAACAGCCGTTGCTAACCAGCATTCAGATATATCGTCGAGAAGATCCTTGCCCACGTTATTGAACCCGATGTAAGTGACTCGCGAATACCCGCATCGAAAATCTTGCCAACAGATTTCATAGGGCACGTTGAAGTTCAAGGTCAAATGGGAAGGCTATGAGAAGAAGTCGGATCAAACGTGGGAAACCCACGAGAGCCTCAGGTTAGTGCGATCACTTGCGACTTGTTATTATATGGATTCCTTTCGGTCCTATCTACGAAATAGTTCGCATTACCTAACAATATTCTGCCCACCAGCGAAAACGCCTCCGACATCGTGGAAGAGTACCTTGGTCGTTTCGGCGGGCTGGAAAAGATCCTCGAAGAAGGGAAGACGGCGGTAAAGACGAAGAAGCGGGGTCGACCTACGTCGGGAACCCCAAGTAACGGTACGAAGCGGCGGCGCAACGAAACTCATCCGGGCTCAGAGACCCCCCCAGCCAGCGGCCGAGGTTGGAAGCCTCCGGTAGGCTCCTGGGAAGACGAAGTCGAGTCCATCGATGCTTGCCACGACGAGAACAGCGGCAAGCTTCTCGTTTATCTCACCTGGAAGAACGGACATAAAACTCAGCACGATACCAAGGTGGTGTATAAACGATGCCCGCAAAAGGTTTGTTGGCAGCGTTGGATGTATTGTTTTCCGGCACGTATGCTAACGAGTGGCTCTAGATGCTTCAATTCTACGAACAACACGTTAAGATCGTAATGGCAGCATCAGAGGGCGCCAAGGAGGAAGAGTAGCACGTGTTAACACACGCGAGGTATGAATATACTATTTAATAGGGGGCCACGGTTGGGGTATGTTAGTCTAGCAGGATTAAGTAAGCAGTCTGAATAACGAGAATAGCACGAGGGCTTGGACGATATCTAAGCGCCAACAAGGAATACTGGATTTCTGCTTGAATTCCAAGTCCGTACAATCGGTAGTTAATCGCAAGGAGTTTGAGTTTTAAGGTGTCATATACTACCTATATTTATATGGGATATCGACGGAAGACGCGACGCGAGTGCAATGTCCCCAGCCGATTATCAAAGGCGTTGAGGAAATACCTATAATCCTTTTTTTTTTCTTTTTTTTTCCGATGCTTTTCTATATATTTATACTATATCAAGCACATGCAGTCACTTATATTACCTTATACCCAGGGTAAGTTTTAATAGGTATAACCATTTCCTACAAATTAACAGCCTCTCTTATTAGCAGCCTTTCTTAATGACCTGACGTTTACATTCCCATATCTGGTAAGCTGTAGTACCCCGTCAACTTTTGCCAGTTTTCCGTTGGTGAGAAATCATCAGGCTCTCTCATCTACGTATCGGTGTGTACCCCTGTACTTCCATTAACGCGTCACGAAAGAGAAAAAAAAAAAAGAAAAAAGGCGTGGCAAGATGCAGGTCAAAATCCGGAGGTTGGGGAACAAGGCGCTAAAATGGGTTAAACCCGGGAAGCTCGGGCCACTTTTTATCCCTTGTTCTTTTTTCCCTTCTGCCCTTTCCACCCCCCCTGCATTAAGAAGCTAAGCTAGCTAGCTGGCTGCCAACCACCGGGTAAGAAAAACATAGCTACCCTATGGAAGACCCCTGTTTGGTTCTTGCTCTCCCCGACTCTTTTGTTCGATACCGCCCAGCTGTTTCCGCTGTAGGGTTCCAGCAGACAGGCAGGAAGACTAGTAAACTCCCCTTCCTGCCTTGCGGATTTTCTGGCGAACCAGCCTCGCTATTTACACAAATAGAATGGCGGGGCAACCGACAGTATTTGTACCTCGATGCCCATTCCATTCGCCCTCTTTTTTTTTTTTTAATTCTCTTTCGTTCTCTTTTTGATACCTTGATGTATTTCGTTAGCATTGAGTTTTGAATGAAAAAATATATCTTATCCAGTCTTTGGAATTTTTAAATATCCCGTTTTTTATCAAACGGGTGATTGAGGTTAATCCAAGTCCCTCGTTCCCATTCCCGTTCCCGTTCCCGGAACCGTCTGCATCGTTGCTTATCGTATCGTTATCAACTCTGACGATTCGGTGATACGGTGATACTACTACGGTGTCTAACATCGACATCGTTCGATAACTCTCCAAGACGACGAGATAAGAATATCTTGTCGCTAGAATTATCTCGAATAGCTTCAAAATCGGATTCCTTTGAAAATTGGAACCCTACCCACCTCCCTATCTACCCCCTATTACCCCCCCCTTTACCACTCTCCCCGGTAGACAAAAAAAAACCACCCAAACCGCAACGATGAAGGAAAACGACGTCATCGCCATCATCATCATCCTGCTCTTCATCGTCCTTGCCCTCATCGCCTTCGGTATCTACCGATTAGTCCACATGGCCCGGGCGCAGGGCACGGTCTCCTCCGAAGAGAGCGGTACGGGATCCGCCATAACGGACGAGTAAGGAAGTCTTGTTACGGAAAGGAGGAACATAATCCCCTTTGCTGAGGTTTTGCCTTTTTACACCTGGGCTTCATCTCTTAATTATTTTTTTATTTTTGGATGGTTTTCTACGGCGTAACTTGCTCCTTCGTTGGAAACACCACCCCCTTTTTACGGCAGTTATCTGCGTCTGATAGCGCCGCCTTCGAAGGTTCGGCTCGTTTACCGCGCCGAGTATCTATCTGCCCATGGGTGGTAGAACTTCCGCATCTTGTCCAGAGCCCTTTCCAGCTGCAGTGGAAAGCAGCCACGCAGACCGTAGTCTGCTTCGCTAGGAGGAGAGGCGTCGACATAAACATATTTACATGCACATATTACGGCATTTATGATCTACGTTGTATATAAAAGGAGAAACGGGTATCAGGGATCGCGGGCGCGAATATGCATCTTTTATAGGGACTCGAAGGGACGCGAATATTTGATATGTTGGGCGGACGACGTATCACTGTGCGGGTTATGAATTAGTCGACCCAGGTGGCTTGAACGCGAGAGGGACTGGAGGGCATGATAAATATAAGGAGAGGAACGCGTATGTAATGACAGACACGATGTAGATATGCGGATAAAGGCGGTTAATTTATAGAGGCTGAGGGCTCGAGATAGCCAACCAACCTGGATAATGGAAAGCTTCGAATCCTCTCCCATGAGCTCAAATATTCCATCCTTTGCTCGCACGTGCATGAGCAATGTTTCTTTCTCTTTTCGAAGGAAAAACTAATCATAATAAATCACGACGAACCAAGAAATACATTATACATATAATTTACGTACGGCCCCTTAGGGTCCCAAGTGAAGTCCTAGGAACAAAATCGAGGTAGCGTAGTTAGGAGCACCGGGCTTCCGCATCTTGCTATTTCCAGATTTTCACGGAGGGGCCTGTTCGAAACCGGCGGATTACAGGCCTCATCTGAGTTTTGCCATTTTTTTCTACTACCTTCAATTTTCCGGTGTATCTATCCACCCGTCTATATAACCCCATACGCGGCGGGGGGGTATTCTATTTTGCTTTCGCAACAGACCATTATGCACCGCAATGCAAGACCACTAATACCTTAGACTACCAACCCATGATACTATGTCCATATATATAGGATGCAAAGGGTACGGGAAGAGGCCATGAGCAATGTTCCATATCCAACATCGAGTAGAACATAGGCTTATAAGAGCGCCATCTAGTTCCCAACCTGCTGTTTAAAATTCGAAAAATTCGACCCCCAAACTCCATGCAATGCGTATACGTTCATGGTATAATTGCCCCGTTCCCATCCATCTACCATCTGATAGTAAACACGAATCCTAAGAGGCCTGCTCTTAGACGCTTTTCCCAATTCAATACAGAAATCCATGCACAGCCAAGCCTGCATGCTTCGTGCTAGATATCAATGCGCATTCCATCATCCATTAATGAGTGGCTTGCCTGGCACAAAGCCTAGGAGTGATGCACTATTTGTCGAATATATTCCGAATTTCCTCGTTAGGTTGATGCAAATATTCGATCGTAAAACTTTGGCTGTAGCCTAAGTTTGGAGTTGCTGTTCAACTTGTATGCAAACGTAACCTTCAGGTACTCAGATAACAGTGCATATAGGCCTGCTAAGGCTGGGTTTTCTTTCCATCTGGCTCGGATGAAAACCATCCTCCTCTTTCCCAACTACCGGGCACATAGAGTGATTCGGCGCGGACTCCATCATTAGTAATTCCATCGAGTAGGACATTTAGTCTCTTAAAATCGATCGGCTTTAAAATCCAGCCGTCAAAACCAGCTTCAACATAAATCGGCTTCTCCCGCTCCATGAGAGACGCCGACACGGCAAAGATGGGAATTCTCTCATGGCTAGCTGCTAGGCGCGAAAGCTCTAGACCCTCGTCTGATTTTTCAAACGCTCGTATCATTTTGGTACTGGTAAGGCCATCAACAATAGGCATCTATAAAATATGATCGTCAGTCCCGTCAAACGTTAGATTTATCAGTAACTACTTACTTGCATGTCCATGAGAATAACATCGAAACCGGCCGGCTTCTCTCTATAGACAGTGGCACAGTCTTCACCATTGACTGCGTGATATACGTCGTGCCCAGCTTTCTCTAAACGTTTTTGGAGTATCTTCATGTTGATAGGGTCATCTTCGGCTACGAGCACTTGTAGTTTGGATGGGCGTATAGGTGACGGTGGTTTAGGTTTACTTATTTGCGCCCTGCCGGCGTCGACATACTTGCCGGTTCCAGGCATTACTCGGGGTGTCGAACCGGCCGACGATGTTACTGGTTTATCAAAATATTCGTCTGGTACCCTGACGGGCTTTATAGAAGTCCTGGTGTCCGTGAGGCGGTATTGACCTCCGCGTTCGTCGGTGACGGGTTTAGCTGGGCCTATGGCTAATCGCTGCAAGGAAGCCAGTCGCTCTGGATCTTCTCCTTCAATGGTTGATGGGTTGCTCGTACTCGATCCTGGTAAAAGAGTAGTGCTGGCATGAATATTATCTTGGCGTTCTCTGGAGTTTAGACGTTGTATAGTAGCAGCCTTTTCCTCGAGGTTACCTAATGACAGAGGCGTCTGGATTGCGTCAATCAAGCGGTCCGCATCGCTCTTATTGCTATGAACGCTGTTGCTTGTAGCACTCCTTACACTAGTAACACTCTTGGTCTCATCAAAGCTTCTCCTATCCGTATTTGTACGCTTCGATACGTTGATCGAAATAGAATCCTTCCGATCAATGAGCGTAACCTCGTCCGTATCCTTCAAAGGAAATGCTTTAACAATAGGCGCCGTGCTAGAGATAGCTTTGGGGTTGGCGGTTTTATCGCTAACGTCAACCTTCTCCAGCGATTCGCCCGTCGGTAATTCGAAGGGAAGCTGGATGACAAATCTTGATCCCTCGCCCTCTTCGGATTTGAGTCGCAGTTGGCCATTCATATTTCGCACTATCCTGGCCACCACGGCGAGACCAAGTCCCAGTGAGTCCTTCCCGTCCTTTTTGTCCTTCTCGTTCTTGCTGAGCTTTTCGATGTCATCAACAGACGTGGATGAGCCGACATCTAAGCTAACTTGTTCTAAGTCTCGGAATAGATCGTCCAACTTTTCACTGCTCATACCACGGCCAGTATCTTGAACGACGATTTCTACTTTAACACGAGACTCGATAACCTCGCTTGCGTATGATTCAACCCTTATTGAACCCTCGCTGGTATGTTGTATTGCGTTTGCTGTCACATTTGCGACCACTTGACGTACCCGACGGTAGTCGCCATGAACATATCGAGGGAGGCCGGGGTGTTCAATAACTTCGTAAGATAAGGCTTTCCTCTTAGCATCTACTTTGAAGGGATCTGTTGCTTCCCGGATGCAGGCTGGTAGGTCCAATATTTCGTCTTTGATTAACTCTTGGCCCTCTTCCATATTTGTGAGGTCGAGGAGATCATTGATCACGTAAATAAGCGACTTAGATGCTGAATGGGATCTCGCCAAATTTTCTCTAGTCTCTTGGTCGAGTGGTCCTTCCATAGCAATCTCTAAACAATTGATGATTGCGTTTAATGGGGTGCGAACCTCGTGGGCGGAATTCGCTAGCAGAAGTCGTGTAAGCCGACTACTCTGCAGCGCTGCTTCTTTCTGCCTCCAAACCTCTATAAATTTACCTGGGGCGATGTCAGTACGAATTTCATTCAAACATAATAGTGATGCGCGCTAAGCACACGATTTTATATACGTACCATATACCAAACAGAGGACGGCAGCAGTCTCTACCTGCTCTTCGGACCATTCCCTGCATTTACCGATGACAACCTCATGCCATGCTTTAAAGCTCGACCGTGGCTCTAGAAAACTCGACGTGCCTTCTTTTATGACTTTTTCGTATGGATTGCCAGCCCACTTTACTTCTCTGACTTGACCCTTACGGAAGAAGACGATGAAATCGTGTCCACCCACGCTCAGCGGGACGTACAGCAGACCGGCGATAACTGAAAATCCAGGAGGGTAGCGAAGTTCGGGGAAGTCCTCACGGATATCCTGAGTAGTTAATACAGAAGTGAATCTTCGTAGACGTAGATATTCTAACATGGCTAACGCTTCCTGGGACTGCTCAATCTTGCCTAGTATTTTCGTTTCGCCCCGAATAGATAGCATGCCAAAATCTGCGTCAAATAACTTTATAAGATCATTAGATGAGGCCGTTATATATCCTGAAGGGTTCTTGTCAGTTGGCATAGTGTTGATGAGCTTCCTCGCCTGGAGACGCGACGCGTACGAGAGCCGTTCGATATTACGCGATGCTGTATCGCCCACCAGTCGACATAGCTTCCGGATTGGGAACGGGACTCTCATTCCTGAGGGTCCATAGCTATGGCATGCGATCAGCCCCCATAGTTCGTTAAAGGCGTTGATAGATATAGACATAGAGGACCGGACGGCCATGTTAGCAAGATACTTCAAGTGGATCGGAGACATGGCTCGAAGATACGCATGGCTAAGATCAAGCGGTCTTCCTAAATCCTCAGGAGAACGGCATACTAGCCTGGCAGACTCCAAATCCCGATCGTAGAGCAATCGGACTTTATTCAGCTTATACAGATCCCGCGCTTGTTTTGGGATATCAGAAGCAGGGAAATGCAAGCCATAGTAAAGATCGCGAGTCTGCGCAGGATCAACCAATTCCGTTACGACTTTTCCATTAAACGCCGCGTCAAATTGATAAATCATGACCCGATGAAATCCAGTGAGTTCCTTGACGATTCCAACTAAAATCTTCAAAAATGCTGGCAAGTTCGGCGCAGATGCCAGCTGTTCTTGGACTTGGGACATGATGTCAAAAACTTGCATAGCACTGGCTTCGCCGCGTCTGTTCCGTGCACTTCTTAGAATTCTGAGAGGCCTACTGCTGATTTCGGTACTTTCGTGTAGTTCCTCTGTCGTCGGATTTTGGCAAAGAGTGTCTTGGGGCCCTCCCGGTACCGGCTCGTCAGCTGGTCGGAGGGGATGCTCTTGGTCATCCTCAAGCTCGAATTCGCAGATAATTAACTCGGGATGGCTTTCATTGATATGTATTGCGCACCACAATTTAATGGACCTAGGCTTCTTGTTAGGGTGCCGTATGGATATGCTGAATACATCAGGCCCATTAGTGGCCGGGTCAGCCTCTTCATCCCGGATGAAATCGATATGATCTAGAAGATTATCGGTCTGTTCCTCAGTCAGAATATCGGTGAAGCTCTCGAGTCGAAATAACTCCTGTGGCGAGAATCCGATTATTTTCTTCGAATTTTCGCTGACGCATCGAACGGTAAGTCGACCGTCATTTTCCTCCCTCAGAGCAACGAGAAGACCGAAGCCCTGGACAGCTCCAGGAGTATGAATCGGCTCATCCTCACATCGCTGCAGACTGCCATCTCGCCCGGTAATAACAGCGTGGCCTTCTTCGGTAATTACGTGACGGAAACGAACTGTCATTAGTGTATCATTTACCTCCCCAGGCGATACTCTGCCGGAAGAATCATCGGGCTGACTCTCTCCCGTATGCAAAGGCGTGCTATCTTTCGTCTTATCGGAAATATCCGAAGACGCATCGTTGAGAATAGTCAGCGGACCTGCAGAAACAACCCGCTTCGAATTTGACGGCGGACTAGCGGGACGCGTTTCTTCCTCCTTCGGTTTTCCTACTTCGTCTTTCTCCCTCGCCGATCCTACGGACGAAGAAACGGGTGTAGACATAGTTTCAACCCTTTGGATTCCATCTATTGTGTCTATCGAAAGGCGAGCGTTGCTCGGTCGCCGTCGGCCATCCCAAGTTGATCCGTAGCGGGCTATATAGCCCTGTTCTCCCGGATTCTTTACTAGTGTCAAGGGTGTTGGTTGCGACTGGTCGACACTAACAACAGAACGGATAGGAAAGACTCTGTCCGAAGGATCGGCAGCATTGCTAGCGCTGGTACCGCGACGACGTTGGCTCTCTGCATTCGCACTACGGGATGAAGGAGCGTCCGAGGCTCGGTTGGATTCAATATCGAAATTTGTCGCCGTGGGGGTTTCCTCCGTAGAGATCGGAGTCGGGTTTTTATTTACGGCGGGGGTATCTTCTACGGGTGTAGTCGCATTCGTTGGTTCCTCATGATCAGCGGTACGCTGGTTTTGGATCGCCGGATCTTGGTTCGACTCCATGCTACAGGGAGATTAATGACCACGACCTAAAAGTCGACGCGAGTTGATCGCGACTGCAATCCCCTCAATTATACCACTTAAACTCGACACACCCAACTTTCCATGTGTGGCTTTTATTAAGCCTACGCCAGATCTTCCCCAGTAGCAGCGATATCCCAGCCCTTTGACGGATATATATATATACTTCGATTCGGGTTTTCAGCAAAATAGGTGTAGCGTACAGGACGCGGGGGTCATGGGAGGACGAGACGGGAGGGGGTAGCGAAGTTGTGAGTTCCACCTCCACAAACAAGCAAAGTGAAAAATCTAGACGGCTCCTAAAATGAGCATGGAGGGTTAAGCACCAAAATCGGAATTAGAACATGGGAAAGCAACAATGGCAGATCTGTAGGCTAGTGGGGTCGATCAGGTTAATGCCTTGGTATACCACCTACCTTAGGTATGTATGTAACCTAGAGGGAAGGAGCCCTATGCTTAGTCGCCACCTTCCTTCTGACTTTCCTCTACCTTCTACCTTCTACCCATGTACAAGACCATGTACAAAAAGATTGCTCGGGTTGTTGTGTGGATCGCTTGTATAGTACAGCGCGTACGCACGTACAGTCCTAGTATACATAAATAGGTACCTTTCAGGGAAGTACGTATTAGAACTTAGAAGTACATTCAGGCACCGACAGGCCGGTGATCTGCATCAAAGAGAGATTAGCTTGTAGAGTGCCAGTACATGCCTTCTTTATTTAGTATACACAACATGTGGCAGCAGGGAAGTGGAATGAGAGGTACCAACTGCAGATAGATCTGCCGCGTACATTAAGGCATAAGTATAAGTGCCTGGTAATGCATATTTAGGTCCCTGAATGTCCCTTAAGCAGGTACAATACTTGGAATTTCTATTTCTACGAGTGCTACGGTAAGTACGTGCGATACCGCAATATACGTAAACAAGGTAAAGTACAATTTAGGTCAAGGTTGGGTTATCCCTTCGATATTAGTTGATACTAGTGGCGTTCGAGGAGCATTTATTCCTACAAAATGAGTACGTAATGTCATTGACATCATCTTGCGGAACTACTGCCGTGTAATTTGAGATTGATTAGTGATTGGATGGCGTTGGAAGGTAATTACCTAATTATGAGAGAATTGAATTACCAAGTAACCTTTTGGGGAACTCTATCCGCTAACGATAGCTACAACTACCTAACCAGATTAAATTCTGAACCCCCAAGGTTAGGTAGGTGCCTATGTAACAGAATATTTTGATAGATTTAACAAGTTCCTTTACTCATCCAAAAATATAAAACAATTATAATGTACGATCAATCATACTTCTTTATCAAAGTAGCCAGAGCAATATAGCATCACAATGACAGCAACTATACGTCTTCTTTATGAAGGGACGATATTCCTACTTCTTGAATTATATATGTAAATCGATTCAACCAGTGGATGAATGCATTCTTTGATTTGCTTCGCCACGCTCGTTCCCAAGAGATACTTGATTTACTTGACCTTGCAAGAAACTCGCGGAATCGAACAAGGTAGGTAAGAAGGAAACTGTTCTTGTACACCAAGCCAAGCTCGCCAATCGCAAGTATGGTTTCTAGTTACAGTCCTTCGCAATATAGACACAAGTCGAACTTTGGGAGGTCAAACGCTACGGGACAGAGTGCCACGGCTACGGGGCAAGGCAACCCCCAATCCGGACAGCCAAACGATCTACAGCCGTGCCAAATAATAACATGTCCGGAAGTTGAAATGACCGACTATGATCATACCCAAGCGGCGTACCTCTCAGACGTAGAAATGGCCGACGCACCTCTTATCGAAGTAGATATCTCGAAGGAGCCCACGCTACAAGGGAAAATCTCGGATGGCGCAAAGAGGGACCTACAACCCATTGATACAAAAGGTGCAAACGATACACAGGTTGCTGATAAATCTACTTCAACAACTGCTACGACAGCTCCGCAGACACCGCCTCCGTGGAACTTGATCAAGTCCCCAACTACCCCTCCTGAAAACTTTGAGCTTCTCGTCTACGACTTGCTACAGACCAGAAAGATATACTCTATTTCTCACCAGGACGGCAGGCTTGAGGTGACCATGGAAAACGCATAATCAACGGCCCGCATAGCGATTATACGTATACCTGGCGCCTAGGGTGTACCTCGAGAGCCCTTCAAGTGTCTATCTAAGGTATATGCTAAACGCAGGTAGGTATAAGATTTGGTGTGATACTGACTTCTTATGAGCTACTTAGGTAACCTTAGTTTAAATTGTACATATGTAAATGTGTCAATATGTTATTAATAAAAGCTCTTTAATAATATCTATTTTATTATAGCGTAATTAATACACTTTATCTTTTCGTGCATTCTTCCAAGACGAGAATGTTGACGATGCGAATTTGGGGGATCCAGACCGATAGGTAATGCGTTATCCAATCGAAGACCAGCAATCAAGTAAGATATTTCCCGACTCCAATTTACATTACATAGTACACGCCGCTAACCTTTTTCATTATCCCACGTATCGGGTTATGTAGGGACCTAGGTAGGTGCCTATCCATGTAATTCATAATCCACACAATCTCTTCCCTGCTCCAATAAAGAAAAGAAAAGAAAAAGAGCCGAAGAAAAAAACAACCTTGAAATGGGCAAAGACGCCACGCCCAAGAATTGGCCACCATCCATTCCCTATCTCCAGCAACCTTCCTACGCGCCCCACGTCACCAAAACCCAGCAACAAGCTCTCCGCATCCGGGCCCCGGAACTAACCACCGAGATCCCACGGGCCTTCCCGCGCGGGCCCTCCGTTCTCGCGAGGATCATCCCCATCGACTCCCCCTCCCACCCCGCGCACGGCCAAGCCGGGCTCTTCGCCGCGCGACCCCTCCCGCCCGGATCCCTCGTCCTGCCGTACTACGGCGTCGTGCACTCCTCGCTGCCGCCGCACAGCCTGGCGCACGACAGCTCGGACTACGACTTGTGGCTGGACCGCGACGGGGCGTTGGCCGTCGATGCGGCGGGTGCGGGTAACGAGGCGCGCTTTGTGAATGACTACAGGGGCGTCGCGGCGAGGCCGAATTGCGAGTTTAGAGAGTGCTGGGATTCAAGGCGGGGGGAGAAGTGCATGGCTGTGTTCGTCCTACCGGCCGGTAAAAACGCGGGGAAGAAAGCTGCTGCGGGCGTTGCCAAGGGTGAGGAGCTCCTTGTTAGCTACGGAAAGGGGTTCTGGGGTAAAAGGAGGGATGAGCTGCAGGAAGAAGACGGCGGCATAGCTGAAGAGACTACTTCGTAATTAATTGCGTTCTCATCAGTGGTCAACTTCAATGTTCGACATCGGCAAGCTATTGAGTATATCGACTTGATGTTAGGGTTTAGTAACATACGCCGCACTTTAAGAAACTGGATGGATAACGTATCAATTTCGGTCTTCCTTGGTATCTCTTTGGATACCTATATATCGTCGCAAATGCAAATGGCTGGGGCAGAGATGCTCTACTATATATATATATATATATAACCCCTTAAATATCTCCACCTCCCCCCTTTTCCTCCCCCATCACCTTTCCTTTTCCCCAGATTTATCCGTCTACAAGATATTCCTGTAACCGTATCCTTCATTTTCCACACCGATCGAGGTAGACTTTGGATCGGTTCCCGCTTGCCGTGCTTCCTCATCGTTCTTCTCGAACTTCTTATTCTCCCAGCTCAGGTATATGCGCAGAGCCAGAGCCAAGAACGCGTTGAAAAACATGAACCCTGCGCATACACCCATCCCCTTAATGTAATAAGGCCCATCGCTGGCCGGGAACACCCGCGTCCCAAGCAGAGGTCCGCACTGGCCGATAATATTGAGAAGCGCGACACCAGCACCTCTCTTGGAATCCGATCCCTGGTTGTTCACAGTCCACGGTAGGATATTGGATATGGCTGGGAACACACCGGCAGCGGCGAGGAATACGCCAAAATAACGCACGGCGACGCTCTTACACGATACGAGGAGCACATATCCAACACCAGCGACGAGGGAAAGGCCGATTATCATGTAGCCGCGCTGGCGCGTCTTATCCGCAATCCAGGTCGTCAAGATGCACACCATAAATGAGAGGAAATATGGAGGTGCGCTAAGCCCCTGAGCATTGACGGCGGTAAACCCCATTTTCTGAAGGATAGACGGCAGAAATACAGGTAAGCTGCTAAACGAGACTGTTTGGGCTGGTTAGTTTATACAAGCACCGGAGTGGGAGAGTTGCGACACTGACCATTACAGCTAAAATACACTACAAGAGGTTAAAGTTAGCCACTTCCGTATAACGAGGACTAAACTTGGATCCCGAATGACGAAACTTACTCAAGGGTGGGATCCAAGTCTTAATATCCAGCAGCGATATGAAGATATCTCTAAAGTTGATATGTCCCACACGTTCCACTCCCTCGGCGCCAGTCTGCTGAATAGCTCGGATCTTGGCAACCTGCCTTTCCTCTTCGGTCAAGAACTTGGCCGTGTCGGCCGAGTCAGGCATGAACTTATACGCAAGAAATGCGACCAAGACTGAAGGAATTCCTTCCACGATAAACAAGAGCCTCCAGTTAGCTATATTAGCCGGGTGGCCGGACGTTATCCCGTAAGCGAGCGCGCCAGCGAAAGTCGTCTGCCCTCATTAGTATTGTCAAAATATTAAAGGGGTTATGTAACGGCAGGCGAGTGACACATTCGTTGTAATAAAACGATGGAGGTCCTAATGTTAGTGATTAACCAAGGAAATGCAGGTACATACGGCAAGAGGAGCGGCTGAGAGGAAGATGCCACACCTAAGACCTAGCTCGTGCCTCTTATAAAAGAAAGAGAGTAGATACGGTACACCCGGCCCAAAGCCTGCTTCTGCCATAGCAAGGAAAAATCGGCAAGCCATCAAGCCCGACCAGTTGAAGGCCGTGGCCTGCAGCGAGGATGCTATTCCCCTATGTAGGGAGGTACTAATAAGTGTCTGGTGCACGCGCGTTTTTCATGGAGCTACTTACCATACGAGCACACAACTAGTAGCCCAAACTGTCAATGCTAATTAGCCTCATTCATGCGGTAGAAAAGCTACGAGCACGGCTGTATTCGAAGCGACTCGTTGCCAAACCATTTAGAAAAGGAGGCGGTAAAATCGGATACATTCGGGGATACATACTATGGGGCGGTACGGCCTTCCACATCAACGCAGCCCATTCGAAAACAACTATAGAACATGTTAGTCACCATCGAGATATAAATCCCGTTACTGTAACATTAAGATGAAACTTACTGTACGGTATGTAGAAGATGGTCAGTAGCCACTATATCATCTCACCATTAGTTTGACAGCTCGTCTAGGGTAAATACCTAGCCAAAGACAAACCTGATAGTGAGCATCGTCAAAACCAAGATCCTTGCTCCTGCGTTAAGAAAAGGCCTGTTAGTAGCCTTTCACTTTTAGTAGGGGTTTACCGGCGCCATTCAACGTCTATTCGATCCCTTTCCTTAGTGCTAATAAATAACAGCGGCGCCAAGAAGGGAGGAAAACGACGGGCATGACTTAAAGAAGCCGCAACACAACATACATGCCGGCCGTCTCGGCATTCCCGATGTTTGAACGATCTAGGAACGCCACGAGATCTATCAAACGTCAGCGGTGAATCCGAGCAGGGTGGGTAGGTATTCATTATATGCTATATTACATGTTATATTACATGCTATAAAGTTGTCAAAAACACTTACAGAGGCCCATAACTAAAGGAATCAGACGACAATCAATTTTCCTTCTAACCCGCTTCTCGAGCGCGGGGTCGATGTGAAAGACATTGCTCTCGAGTCCCAACGACTTCTCACCCAAGCTTGCGGGTGCGCTCTCGCGCCTATCCTGCGTGGGCTCTTGCTCGCTCTTGGAGATATCCATCCCGACAAAAAGGGCAGTCCGCCTCGGGACAAGGTTGCTCGAAGTAGATAACGAGAAGCGAACTGGAACAAGCAATTAGACCGGACACGGCACCCCAGGCGGTTTTAGCAGTTGAACGGTTTGGCGACGCGCCGCCCGGTACGAGAAGTAGATAGGACTAACGGCGGGAGGGACACACCGTCAATGTTAGAAAGACGACAGCTTTATCGAGTAGTTAATACCAAAACAGCGGTGATACTCTATATTCAGCTTTATATCTGTTGATTACCCATTTTGCATTTTGACGAGCCGGGAATAAATCGTTGGAGATAAACTGCCCTACCGCTTCCCCTCTTCGGCATGGATTAAGAGTAGCCGTTCGGACTTACGAGGTTACCATCGCAGCGTTACGAATACCACTTCGCAATCCCATCACCGAACGTTAGCTTCGTCAGCTTTGTGCAACCAAGTCGCCGGAGGAGGTTGAGCAAGGACCCCCCGTACGAATAATCTTTTTTGTGATTTTAATATGATATCATAGCGTTCTCGACGCTTTTAACTAGGTTAGTAAAGTGCGGAGAGGATCGCCGGGGCCGGTTTTAGAACGAAATAGTCCAACCTTAAGGCGTCAGCCTTAACCCAAATTGTGATAAGCTGAAAATAAAATAGTCCAATTAGCAATAGTTATCGAACAAGTGTATATATTTGGATAGTTATACGTATGTGCTACTTTGAAGCACACAGTTACGCAATTCTAATAGTTGAATATTAGACTTCTGTCAATAGAACACATCAAAATTATTCGGTTGAATCTAAATAAACGTCATCACATGTTTTTGAAAAGTGAAGTTAAGATGAAATAATACATTAATTTACTCGAAAGTAGAACTAAACCCGACATTGATGCTGGTATAGTACCTAGCAGAATACTTGGGTACCTACTGGTCCAGTTTGAACTAATAGTTGTCTAACCTAAGGAAATGTATACAGTTGATGTGCCTAACCTATAGCCTTAATTTAGTAGGTATACACTTATCTTCCCACGAGGAAAGAGCCAAGAGTCAAGAGCCAAGAGCCGGAAGCCGAAAGTTGAAATTAAACAGTGCTTCTTAAAAAGTGAATGTAGTACCTAGAAAAGCTGGAGAGTTCTGTCCCCTAACCTAGGTTACTCAGCCGTCTTGCCTAGTTACCTATACAATATATTGACAATACAACAAAGTAACCTCCCAAAGCTACCTCAGTCCTCAGCACTGGATCCTTGCCCATATATCTTCGTCTTTCAAGGTTCTTTCGTATCTAACCGGAACCTGAGGAACCACGCAATGGCTTATTCCTTTGTCTCAACCCCTCGTACAGCCGCCCGCAGCCAACAAAGAAATACAGGAAGAAAGAACGGCATTATGTATATAGGATATGATTCGAGATGGCTAATGGGGATGGGGGAAGTAGCATCAGAACAGCAGCAGAACAGTAAGCGAAAGAAGAGAAAAGTCGGCTAAGAATCAATATTTCAAAAAGTCATCATGAGTATTCCCGTAACAAATCGCCCCTTCTCCGGAAAGGAACAACGGATAAGGGCGCAGATCGAGAACTTTAATAGCATAGAGAGTGCTCAAGTAGATGCCACCGCATACCTAGATCAGACCCCGGACCACGAGTACTCTCAGCATGATAATTGGATCAAGGCCAAGACGCCATTCACTGACCATGGCAAGCTCACCGATCTTACCGAAGGCCAGGGCGAAAACGTAGTCTTAATAGGGAACCGCAACTCCTTTGCCACAATCCAATACGGGGATAATCCAAAGGCGGCAGGCATGTCCATGATTCACCTCCTGGCGATCCCCAAAGCCGGACTTTTCAACGGTGTATCGCTAACCCGGGACAACGTATCCATCATCGACGAGAGTATAGCATTGTTCAAGAAGTCATGGGAATCCGAGCGATTCCGTCACCGCGTCCTGATCCACCAACTAATAGCCATAAAGGGAGCCCCTGAGGAAGTCGAGGCAGCTCAGGACTTGTGGAAGGGACTTGAGCAAAGAGCCAATGAGTTGACGTTCGACGACTTCACTTTCGGTCTCCACCTATGGCCCGACAACAGTATAGGACACCTCCACATTCACATCATCGCTACGCCGGAGTGGTGTCGTGCTCCTAGCACGCGTGCACACGACGAGAAGACCAAAGATGCCCTGGAAGTCCGCGACTGTGTCCTAGGAAATGCCGCGGCCTAAACGTAGAGAACGTAGATATATGTAGATTAGCCGCCTTACTGGTGCTGTATGTAATACGATTCTAACTTAGACACTTTGTAATGGTTTTTTCTTATTCTCGATCGATATGATGGGGCTCGCTGGTAATGTTGCCCCAAGTCGACTGAACCCCTAAATATACCTAGGTTAGGTAGGTACCAACCCATCACATCGTTAAAGTTGACAATTTCCAACACGGCTTCTCTTAAACTTCCAACCAGCAGCAAACCAAAGATATCTGAAATTACTCCCTCCTTAGCCGGATATCAGCCACAGCTTCGCCGCCAACATGGTAAGAACAACGGCCCAAAACTTTGCGCGAGCTAGCCACACGTACCATTTACTACCCCAGAGACTCACCACTAACCCTTGCCCAAGATCGAATCTAGGAAGAACTATCAACCAAGGAAATAGGGGAGCTGAGTAAAGTCTATAGAGATCCATACTAGATACCCTGAGCAAGCTGTCAAACTATCGCCGGATGAGCCGTTCCACGATATTTTTTAAAAAAAATTAACAAGTTACGTTTAAAACCATGTATATACTAAATACTACTTGACTTACTACTCTAGCAAAAATATTTACTCTCCTAATCAATCTAATACCGCCTAAGAGAATAGGGGTGCCTTCCCGGGTATTAAGCTAAATCACACGTCGAAGAAGCACGCCTGAGAAATCCTTATAGCTTCTCCTTCCCCTTCCGCTCCTCCCTCACCTTCTGCATGCTCCGCAGCAGCGCATACAGCGTCTGCAGCTTCGGCATATCTACGCCCGCCTTCCTCGCGATCCGAATCGGATTCCCTAGTATAACCTCAAGCTCCATAGGTCTACCAGCTTCCCAATCTAGCAGCATGCTCGGCCTCGCGCCGGCATTTCTCTCGGTGCTACTAATGATCTTGTCCGGTCTCGCTAGGTTATCCGGGAATGGTTTCCCCAGGATCTTGGGCGCGGCGTTCCAGATCTCGCCCATGATGCCGCGCACGTGCTCGCGCAGCTCAGGGTCGGTCAGCTGATCGGCGTTGCCGCGGCCGCCGGAGAGTACGGCCGTGGGGTTGAAGGCGGCGTTGATGCACAGCTTGTGCCAGCGAATGGTCTGCAATTCGAGCTCGGTATGTGTCTCGACGTCGCGAATGCCGCCGTACCGAGTCCACCATCGCGCTAGCTGGTCCATACGTTCGTGGCCCCGTTTCACCGCAGCACTTGGCTCGTCATCCGGGTCAGGCGGTGAGGACAAAGTGCCATGTAGACCGCTGCCGTACGGTCCCAAACTGATTCTCGTCCATCTATTCTGCCGTACGACGCCATTCCTGATCTGCTCAGCGCTAATGACGGTAACAGCGCTCACCATGGGATTTTGCGGGAAGCGTTTGCGGTATGGCTCCTCCACGCCCACTCCATTTTGTATCAACACTATGCAAGTCTTGGCAGATACTAGCGGTGCGACAGCAGCTGCGTCGTCGGTCCGGTCTGGGAGGGCCTTGGTCGTTACTATAATATAATCCCAACCATCTTTCGGGGATTGCCGTGTAGATGCGGCAGGATTGGTCGTAACCGAGGGGTTCGGGACGGCGTGCGCAATGGAGGGAAACACGGCATAGGGCGAAAAAGTATAATTGCCAAATGAACGGGTCTCGAGAATAACCCCAGAAGCGGCGATAGCTGAGTAATTAGACCGGGCGATAAGTGAGGTGTAGATGTTGTGTTCAGGCTAGGAACGTGTCATCCACGGGGCGACCGTCAGTTGTATGTCTAGCTAGCTGTCTAGCATACCGGTGACGATGCTTACATGATGTAGTCGGGAAGCGTAGAAGCAGCCTACTGCGCCAGCGCCAACGAAGAGGATATGGACCGGTCTAGAGTAAAAAGGAAAAGGGTTAGCTGTGCAGCTCTAGTGGTGAGGTGAATGCCGGGAAGATGCATCGGTGGCGCACTTCGTTGGACCATCTAAACTCTCCATGACCGTTTGTGGTCCGCGGATAAAGAAAGACAAGGGAGACGAAAGATGATATGTGACTAATTGACGATGGGCGACGGGTAACGAGTGATGGGATGTTGGGTAGATTGGGGTTGATGAGCGATTGTATGCGATGGTATGCGATGGTATACGGCTCTTGGTTGGCGCCCTGGTTCTCGGGTTCTACGTGGGTTCCTGTGGGGTTTGTCCCGGTTCGAAAAAAGGATAGATGTCGTGAGATAGTGGATGTAGGTACTGTGTAGGCAAGCAATTGAGGTATGTGATGTAAGTGGTGTATTGGGATGTACGTACGATGTATGATGTATAATGTATGATGATGTTTACCTTGGTAGTTAGTAGAAGCTGGGGGGGAAAAAAGCCACGGATCGGGGACAAATCGGGCTTTTTCTTACTGGAGCAAAAGTTAACAGCTGAAAAGCCAAAAGTTCATGTTACCTAAAACTTTAAATGAAGCTATGTAAAATCTCGTTGGAATTTCACCCATTTACCGAGGTAGCACTAGGTGATTGCCCGCCTAAGGCGAAAGATTGGAACTTGAACTAATACCTATAGTTATGGTACCTGATGTAGGTACCTAAGCCTACCTCTTCAGCCCACTTCTCCAGCGAAGGGATACATAGTAGGTAGGTAGTAGCGCTAATACTAACTATAAGGTTATACACTAGCCTAGGTAATTACCTACATGCATTATACATACCATGTAGGTAGATGGGTATACATTAGGTACATTTATAACTTAACTACTACAAAGAGTCTTCAGCTTCCATTTTATTAACTAGTGTCGTCTTTTATCTTTTGAACTCCAAGTCTTATTATCTAAATCAACTCCCGGCATAACCGACTCTATTCGAGGAAACGGGCATCGGGATTTTTCACGGTAGGAATTAAAGGAATCGTCCATCGTCTGGCGTTGAAGAAACGAAAATCGACTGGACTCGACTTTCAAGGTTTTGGTGACACCACCAAAGTGTCTATCCCACTTTCACTTGCTCTCACTTCTTGTTTCTTGTTTGGTATCGAAAGAGAGAGAGAGAGAGAAAAAAAGGGTCGTTCGGGTAATCATAGTGTCCGCGTTCCACGCCAGGGTCTATAATTAAAAGGCCCTATCCTGCCTCCGTCATGCGCCAAGAATCAGAATATGCTTGTACGTACTGCAAATGTCTTTATTAGAAACATGATCAAGCGGTCAGTCTAGTAGTGTAGGTAGGTAGATAGGTATATGCGGCGTTGACCTACGTACATATTCATACATATTCATACATTAGATCATGTATGCTGTTCCCGTCGCAACCGGGCGAACATGTCTCCAAGACAAGTAATATACACACCCAGTTCCAGTTTCTGGGCCTAACCCTTCCTTTTTTTCGGCCCCGTTCCGATCGTGGCGAAACCGTAGCGGCTACCCGCTCATCCGTTTCACCCGACCCGTCGTTGCTTTTACCTACCAAGCCCTGAAGCCCAGAGTCTTGGTATTTTGAAGGGCTTCTTGGTACTCTTGGTATTCTTGGTATTCCTTGGCGATGACGCCGCGAGATGGTTGCGCGGGCGCCAATCTTGTCAGACCAACAAGTCGTGTAACTATATCGCATTACACGCCCAGCCTCGAATACACAAAAGAGGCACAGAGAGATCACTCGAGGAGGGAGAAGAATGGGAGTGGTGGTAACTACTCGTGCATCCAGTTCGTAAGGGGCGTACATAGATGGGTAGGGCGGCCGAGGCCACGCCCGTTGAGCTTAAAGGAGGGTAAAGGTGAGGCGCCGCACGCACCCGGATGTAATGTTGTCAGACGCGTGATCACCAGAATTACAGTGCAATGCTATGCGGCGTACATGTAATGGCACATCTCAACAAAGAAGGACCCAAGATTCCCTCCCCCCTCCGCTGATCGAATTGCTCGTGGGGTCAACTGTGGAGGATTGATGATGGAGCAAAACAAAAGGCCAAAATGGGATTCCCACGCCAGACTTGCCACGTCCGCGTCTTTGCCCCAAAGCTGAATTTCTCATCTGATGGTGACGCGCGCGCGGATACCGTAAGCTCTGATGGCGAGGAAGTGCAGATGGCGATTATGCCCTCGGCCCTAAAAGGCCTACTATAACTCACGTCAGCATGGGGGGATTTGCGAGGATGGAAGAGATAGAGAGGTAGTGGCAGGGGGGAGGGGCTTGCAGGAAGTCCGTCTATCCCGGTATCAATTGGTTTTGTTACACTGTCTTCGTTCTAGGGTCTTACGAGCACGTTCAGGGGCGTTCTCAACGCCGGTCCAGGCTCCCAGTCCGGACACAGCATTTTCCACTAAAGCAAGTCTCGTATCATAAGGGAAAAGAGGAAAGGGCCTGGGCTCCGCCGGCGGCGCGGGGGTTCACGAAAAAAAAGTCTCAGACGGAAACAACTACTTGGTAGGTGAGGTGTCGCGCCGCTCCGCGTTGCGACGGGGGGGATGAGATAAAACTAGGGGCTACTCATTCCTATTCGGGCTATTGTTCTAGCTGTTTCAATTCCCTCGTGGTGCGTAAACACTATTAGACAGGCTTATTAGTTATTAGCGACAAGGGAGTTTCCGACTATAGTCTCTTCCTAGAACGTAGAGCCGAGCAGGGGTTTGTCGTGTAAGATAATATCCCCGGGGGCAAGCACACGCTTCACAAAGCTTCGACGCGGCAACCAATATCGCTTGCAGCTCTTGGCTAGATCACATCTTTGACAGCCGCATTAGTTTCCCAAACTACCTAGCTAGCTAAGCCAGGGGGGAGGGAGGGGAGGAGCTTCGAAGGGTGTAAAAGGGGGGATGGTTTACAATAATTAACTTAGAAATAGGACTTGTCTCAAATAGGGAAACTCAAATCATCCTAGGACTAACGGTTATAATTCCATTAGGTTAGAGATCACAGTTTCTTACTTGAATCAAACTATTCTAGTTATCCTTGAACACTCGAGGGAACTTTAGTGTTGTAATCCCCACACTAAGGAGACGTCGTCCACTCTCTCGGATTGCCAACGGCTGCAGGTTGATATTACTCGTCACCTACAGCTAACCAGCTTTATCATGCTTTAACATACTTCAACCAGCATTTTTAAGCATACAGCAGCAACCTGTAACCTAACCTACAACCTGCAACCACCTATACTAGCCAGAAAACCTCCTCGTCTGGAATGGCGAATAAGACGAAAGTGGGAGTGGTCCGTCCTGGTGAAATCAAACACGAGCTTGACGACCCCGCAGATAATGACTGAACAACTCAACCTATCCTGTCTCTTATAGCCTACCCCGGCCTTTTGAACTAGGTGCTGATGGAGGGCCGCGCGGGGGAGAATCAGAAGCTATCAAAGTCGCATGGGTAGAATAGAGAAGTCTAATACGTGAGATGACCATGTACGTAATTCATATATATCCGTAAAACAACCATAACCCCTTGACGATGAAAGCTTAGCTGCCTTACCAGCCAAAATATCAATCACACTACCAACTGCACTACCAACTGCACTACCAACTGCACTACCAACTGCATTACCAACTGCACTACCAAGCTACCTTGCTACCATACCCGAGTCTATGTTGCCCTGCGCGTCTATCTCGCTTCTTGATACTACGCCATGAGGTCATTTGACACCAGCCTAATGTTACGGAAACTAAGGCCCGCGCCTGTAGGCTTATTTTTAACATGTTCCGCGCCTTGTAATCTGGGGTACGGTCCTCATCGAATTATTTGCTTCTGATCTGTGAAGTTACCTCCTATGTAGGTAGTCCTTCCTATTTGAAAACTACACCCAGTATTAGCTTCGAACGTATTTATCCACTGTAATGGTTGGTTAGTGGCATACTCTTGGTTCGTATTGTCCGTAGTAATTGGGCTGTTGGTCGGTTGTCTACGCATTCTCTACACCACAAGCTCGTACTTTGCTCGCAGGTCAATCTTATAAACCTTGCTCATCACTAAAGCCTCACTGCTACCCAATTATGCGAATGGTGTGCTTGTACTTACTACTTGCAAACGCATTACCCTATGAACCCGGATCTACTAAGAGCGAGAACCCTAAGTCCAAACACCCACGACAAATCGAATCACTTTCCATTTCTGCCAAGGAGAGATCGCCGCCGGGGATCTAGAAGTACTCTACGCAGGTTTAATAGATACAGCGGAGGCGATCAGACTGCCAACGACTGGTCGATATCCATGTCATTATATCAATGGTGTGGGCGAATTCGCGGCATCGCGTGATAACTAGCGTCGGAAGGAATCCTTTTCAAAATCTCATGCTTATTCCCGCCAAGTCTGTGGCAACGTATAGCAAGGAACAGAGATTGAAAGTAATATTCGTCTCGAAAGATCATTTCGATAATAATACTCCACATTTGCAGTATGGCCTAGCCCTACCGATCATCAGGGTTATGCCCGCCTTTGCTTTTCTTGGGGAGGGATGTATAACAATTTATAAGCCCTATATCAAGCTTGGTAGATACGCTCCATGATTGGTGGTTATAAGACAACTTGCGACAGTTTGCCGTGGGAGCCCAACCTGTCGACCGTGGCTAGGTTAGATCTTGCTAAACAGAAGGGAAACGGTAAGAATACTGGATAATAATGTGACCACAACTGATTCCCGGACTCTCAAGGAGATGCAAAACGATCTCTCCAATCCGGGCGCCCAGCAACGGGTTCGAATTCTAATCTCTGCCAGGAGCGAAAACACTCGCGTCAATAATTGGACTGCGAATGCCGATAAACGTATTAAAACGTTTGACTGGCATAACTTTAATATATTTCCTTTTCGCCAATGGTTATCATAAATCTCGTCATCTCGATGCTAGACTTCTAGACATTGTTGCGAGTCGATAGGCTACATGCTGCACAGCAACGTGCCAGTGCTGATAAGCGTAACTCCTCCGGGTCGTCTTAAACCGAGGAATAGCAAAGCTAGCCAACCATGCAGCCAAGTGTAAGAGATGAACAAACCTACATAGATCATCTGAGGTTGAGTGAACTCCGAAGCTCCGTTGCAATATGGTGTCAGACCGTTGCAGGCTCATCATCATCTAGGCATGCAAGCCGTCGAATTCCGCGCGCCCGCTTAGGAATTAAACGAATAGACTCCAAGACCAGCCTCCTGGGCAACGATGGCTCAAATCGGCAAAATCAAGCTTTAGAAGCTATCCATCGAAAGCGGGGAAGCTAGAAGGTGTAACTTAAAGGGTATTTTATAAGTTGCATTACCAGTAATGGCCGTTATTTTTAACCAATAGGAATGAGCAAAATTGTTAGCTGGAACAAATGCGTATGGGGCTGATAGGTCTTATTCCTTGATGAGATTTCAGCGTGTGAAAGGCTGCAGAGCTTGTGGGGGGGCTGGACGAGCCAGTACCGAACACGCAGTGAGAAAATACGGATTCGTGCGTGGGAGGTATCGTAAACCTTGCGACCTGATACCTCCAAACAAGCTCACTGGCCTGCACAAGCACCTGCAAAGTAGTCGTAGATATGCAAGGCTTCGTTGCCATCTCATATATCAGATTTGTCATTCACTGCGGGATACAAAAAAAGGCAATTGCTGCTCCCGGCATGTGCAGGCGAATATCAAGACGAGCTAGATATCAATAGCGACCAAGTAAGGTGTGGACTATGTTACCAACTGAAAGGCCCGGTGACGATTAGATTCGGTAGGCACCCGTAGGAGGCAATATTAGCAAGGATCAGGATTGCCGGCGGCACCGTCCCCTTTTCTGCTGCGAGAGATGCATGAACGCCTGGAGGCTTTTCTACAACGTACAGTGCGAAGAGGCGACTTGGCCTAAGTCATGTATACGGTATAAAGGGCTAAATAAGGCGAGCTTCTAGAAACCTTGTAGAAGCCTTGTCGAAGCATTGAAACAGGTGTACTTGAAACCTAAAGGGTCGGGTATTTCCACCTCGGGACCCTCAAGTTTGCCACAAGCTATTGGGCATTGGGTCCTGAAATTCCGAACCAGCCCGGGCATTCGTCATTTAAGCCGCAAACATTCGCTCGCTCCTATTTCTGGCGACGCGCGAGACACTTGTGTGGCCAACCCCGAAAATAAGCTAGGATGATGTGACGAACAATAACAGTGTGGGGTCCTAGTAGAAAAGAGGTAGGGAGCAGATTTGTCGCATTGGCGGTTCAACTTGCTCGATCAAGCCTTCCGGTCCAAGGGTTTTCCCTGATAACGCTCGATATACCACTTATGGGTTTTGCGAGCGTTATGGTATCATTGGCAACCTGACAGGTCGAAGGACCACGATGGCGCTTCTTTGCTTTTTTTCAGCCCACATTCAAGGGACCTTGTACCTACATCATCAGGAAATCCCGTGCGGTAAGAAGGTAGTGGTTGCTGGTGTTTCGACATAAGAATTGCAACCGCAAAGGTAGCACCAACTTTTTTTTAGTGTAGACAGTTGGCCAGCTCGTGAAAGCCAGGTCAGATTCAGGGGTCCAGTACGTTGCTCACTACCAAGTCCGAGTGTGGTAGTAACCGCTAGGACGGTCTTGTGACTCCGCGGTTATGGAGAGCCCCGAAGGAACTATGTTGGGTTTCTGGGGAAATCCGCCATCCGCCATGCCGGGCCACAGCCGAATGGCATGTTGGCATGGCAATGTGCTCGTGTAGTCACGCATCTCAACTAGGTAGGGGAGAAAAACAAGCACAAGCCCAACGTGATAGATGAGATAAACGTGTCGCTTTAGACAGGCACGGGAGTTCTAGCCTGGTTGGGTTGAGGTGCAGTTGGACAAACTCAACGGGAGGCTTGGGATGACCAAACTAGAAGCATACTAGATAATTTGCCACCAGCAAAAGCCTCTTGGCTTGTCCGACTCTTCGTACTAGGAAGACTGAAGATACCTTCAGCGTGATACCTCGTCGTCATAGTAGCGTACGTTATAGCAGTCATAAGCTTAAAGCAAGTTACCACAGAGAGCAACTTCGCAGCGCATCTCGCTTGAAGATGAACTACTGCGGTGTGACAGGCAAACTACGTATTAGGTAGACAAGGCTGAAACCAAGTAGAACTGGTCGCTGGGGTGACGGGAACCAGCGGGCAGCGGGCAGTGGGACTACTGCTAAGGAAGAGAGAGGCGCGGGATAGAGATTTCGGCGTGGCATCTTCTCAGGGCACAGACTATGCGAGTGATAGCTGCAGGATGGACAATGCGGAAAGGATGCTTCGAAAATGACATAAACCTAGTAGAAACCCGGTAGGTTGGATGAGGTATTCAGTTGTAGCGTAGCACGACAGTTGCTTTCTACTACAGAAGCAGAATCGAAGGAATAATAGAATCGGAGCAAGTCGGGTTGACTGGCGATGCTCATGAAAGTAAGGCACCCACGAAAAAAGGTAAGTAAGAGGATTGGGCATATAGAAATTTAAACGGGTGTGGGAGGTAAAAAGTAGTAGGTAGGAGATTCTTCGGCAGGTTGGGGAAAGAGAAAATTTTCATGGCATCGTGACGTGCGATCCGGCTTGGGATGGGGGTGGATTCGGTGCAGAAGGGAGTAAAGAGAAAAAAAATTTACAAAGTGGAATTGATGTGGGAGAATGGAAGGAAGACGAAGGGCAAAAAAAAAATATTAACGAAATAAAAATTTAAAAATCACAATTGAAATGAAATAGGTTAGTAGCCTAGGTGGGTTAAGTAAGTAACTGCCATAGTAAAGTAACCTAAGTACTAGCACTCAAGAGTATTAGGTTAGAGCACTAGCCTGAAGTTGCAAAAATCAGGGAAGCTGGAAAGCTGGAGACTGGGGACAAGTTTGGGGGGAAACCACACTTGGGCTAGTTAGACGGGGTAAGTACTTCGTCAGTTGCATCTAAATAATCTATCGGGCCGGCCAACGGTTTCGATATTCGATTCTCTTTTTTATTTTTAATTATCTAAATTAGAATAGGGCTGGGCACTGGGCAAACCAGTCCGTACAACTTATTAATATATCATACTGTACAATACTTTTTTGAACAAACGTTTTGTGCCTGAATACCTAAATACCTACTTACCTACTTACCTACCTAACTTATATATATAAGTTATACCTATACGTGACTATGCATACATGCTGCCGCACATATGTATGTTGGATCTAGACGTATGTGCATACGGACGTAGGTAGGTATGTAATGTAGTAAATAGGTCTAATAAAAAATATGTACGATATATCCTTTTTCTCTTTGAGATATAATTTATTCGTATATATCATATATATAAGTCGTCATGTAGTAAGCTGCCAGCAGGAGTGTGCTCCGTTTATACCGACATTTTGGTCAGCAACCACCCCCCGAGATCCGAATCAATAGTCGCGTGGTCGGCCATAAATAATTTGCATAATAGTAGTACTATTTATTCCGTAGGACTATGGGACTGAGGGACGAAGAGGCTAATGGAACTAATAGACAAACGGTTAGGTTGAGTGATTGAAAACTTATGGGACTATGGAACTATGAGGATACGGATGAACTGTACAAAAGGAATGGGGAAAGAAAAAAAAAACAAATAAAAGGGATCCATCCCACATGCAAGGACCTTACATAAGGCGTTCAGGTAACTGTTGGGTGATGCATTTAGTTTTATGTAACTATGTACAAAACTACCTACATAAGGAGTAGCTAGGTTCCATAGGTTAGGTGTTTGGCATTTTGGTCATGGTTACCTTGTATCTCTGTACTATTTTTTTTTTCTTTCCGGGGCTCCCGTTACGGGAATTGATGAATTGGCGCCTACAGCGGCCGGCTGAAAATCCATTGATGTCAGTATTACGGTGTGTACGACAAGGCTCCGTATTCTGCACCTCTAGGATTTAGGCCTGTCCGCTACGGGGTGTCCGCTTAATAACCTGACTCTATTCGGTCTGTAGATGTTATAATATAGGTAAGAGTAATAGAATATGTATAATGTCGAGAGTGTCTAGAGTATAGAATGTAAAAGTTGTGGCATGGGGTAAGGTAATAAGTGAAGAATATGTTGTGTGTACAATACCTAATACCTGGGAAAATAAGACGGTAATATAATATCAATTGAAGGGTTCAATTAAAAGGGTCTTGGTTTGTCGAGGAGTTCTTGTCGAGGGGTTCTGTCAAAGCAAACCTAGGGGTCTACCAAAAAGGGTCTGTGTTACTATTGTTACTGTAACGAAGAATTGTAGTACATAGTAATGGAATCCTTCCTTGGCCTCTGAGACAGGTATCCAGTCCATTGTCATGTATACCCGTCGACGTATACTTGTTGTTGACCATTGTTGAGAGATTACCTTACCTTGGATCGGCTCGATTCGTTCATCTGTTCCTGCATACCCAGCAAGCCAACAGCCTTGGTAAGTCTCACAATCCATCGTGGCTATACCGTCAGGTGAATTACTGATTCGTATTACCCTTCGCCTCCGGACTTTACAGATCGTAAAAACACGACGATCATTCCGAAAATCTAACATCATCTAACATATGAAATGAACATATCAACATTTGTACCCAGCGTGACGCCGGCGATACGGCTGCAACAAATAGCCCTTGGCCTAGACCATTAAGCCCACTCCGAGTTTTAGAGCGCGATCGTGTCAAAGTGTTTCACGTGTCGTGCATCTCCAAATTCGCAAGGGCTTGATTAATTAATACTAACGTAAAGAAATAGATCTATGTAGTATACAAGGAATGTAGACCAAGGACGGGACGGGCCTTCTGGAAGTCATCGATCCGTGGCGTTCGAAAGCCGAGACGGAAATAATATACCAGTACGTAAGATTCGAGAGCCACGACGTCTACACCTCTCGCGCCCGGAGTTACCAGAGATAAAATCGGATTGCTGCCGTTCTCCGTTCGAAAGCTCTCGAGTACGTTTTTTTGGCTTGGCCTTCAATTTTGCCATGCGCCTCGGCCAACACTCGTCAGCGAATCGACCAGACTCTTACCGTATCGCGATGCTTCCGGGTCTGCAAGACCTCGAAAAACATGTAATATGAACTAGCATGAAAACTCTTGGCAGCCAAGATCTCGGATGTATTCCTGCCCTTAGTCTCTAATATAGAAGGGTTGCGCTTGATAGGATTCGGGCTGCTTAGATGAGGTTATCGGTACCCTCTAGGATTGCAATATAGATACCCGATTGACGTCGCTAAGTCTCACTGGAGTCTCATCGCAAGGTTCGGCAGACGCCTCTTGAGATTATAATACTCACGATCGGCGAGAATAAGAGACTTATTATTCTATGTATAGCCAATTCGCCAAGAACATTCGTAGGCACGTACGTATACAGAGTAGAGGATCGACTTATTAGAAACCACTTCGATACGATTTGCCAAGGGCCAAGACGGCGGCCGTGCTGGATGTTCTGGATGCTCCGGATGTTTCGAGTGTCGTAGTCGTGAACGGCTCTAAGTCAATTCCCATTGATCACCGCGACTTTTACCACCGACGAGGTGCGATTTCTACGTACTAGCCGACGTTAAAGCGCATGTCTTTAGTTAAGGAGGCTTCGGAATGACCCGCGATTCCCGAATAGAATGACCGACTTTACACTACAGTTCAACCCGCATGTGCACAGGCTCATGTGCCAAGAAAAGAGATGCGCAGCTGTGAATCAGATCCTAAAATAATATGCATAGGCCTGATAGGTAGGTTAAGTAGGTAAGATGCGTAGTAGGGAGTACCCTTCCAAGCTTCTTACACCCGCCAGGAGTCCAATCCGAGCTTCGGTAGAGGGTTCCAACTAATAAGAATTACTGGCTTATAGCCTTAAGGGTATCCAGAAAAAAAAAAGGAGATGAGAAAAACAATAGGGCCCAAAATATGATGGATGGTGTATGGTGTATGGTGTATGGTATATGGTATATGGTATATCGTTACTCTATGGTTTTAATAAACCGTCTAGCAACCGTAATGGTGTTCGTTGTTGAACGAACGCTATTCCTCTTTATTCCTATATGAGGAAAGGCAAGCCGGCGACCAGCAACTGATCATAACCAACTAGATAACCAAGTAGACATGTAACTTATTATTACCGAAAATAATGGATAATGCTGTATATGTATAATACATATAATTAATACAATTGGTCGTGGTTGTAACGAAGTAGAGAAAAGAGAGTAAAAGAGGTCTTGATAATTATGACAATGGGACTAGCTCATCTCACTCCGTGCGTCTGCAACGGAACGTTTTCTTATTCCATCGCGGCATGGAATCCCTGTCGTTTAGTCCTGTAAGTGATCCCGCCCTTGGCGGGCTTTCAAAGTTGCTAGGCTGCTAAGGCTCCCCCCCAGTCTATTTTTCCCCTAGCTGTCCTCCCAAATCGAAGCTAACGAAGTAGGGGTACCTAGAAGGCAAGGTAGGCTGAGGAAGCGCGACTCTTTACTGGTTGGCTTAGGCTGGGTCCGGCGTGGGTTGTAAGTTCCTCCCAACACCGATGTAATGCCCAGAGATTCTTGGTACTGTTTTGAGGGGGTGGAAAACCTTGGCTTCTATCTATTTGTACGTACAATCTACATTGAATCTAGCAAGCCGCAAGCGCGAATATGTTGTACATAGGTTCAGTTTCGCGCTACGCAATAATCAAGGCTTCGTGCTTCGTTTGCGTACCCACCACTTTTTTTTTAATATTATTTTTTTCTCTCTCTCCCTGGCCCTTTACCTAGTTGAGTATTACGGGTGCTTCATCATCTGGATTCTAAGAAACGTTTCCAGGCCAAATCAGGCGGGTAGTTTCCCCCCCCTTGCCAATCCACAAAGGCTCCGTCATTGCTAACCAGGCCTGGGGCGCCATTAGCCCGTGATGACATCCATTGACAAGTATATTCCCGGCTAGGTTTGCTGTAGAAGGACTAAGTACTTTTTTTTCTTTCTCACTTTGGGCTTCTACTTTGAACTCGACGGTTCTTCATCCCACCAGGTTGTAGATGATAAGCCTGCCCGCCTCTACCTACCCTCTACCTACCCTCTACCTACCTCTACACTTCTATTTGTCTCCTCCACATCTCATCTACGTTACCTAACCAACCGGTCTTTGAATTCAAGTCTTTAAACCTCCCACGTTCCCCCTTCCCGAGCCGACTGCTTCCGTCAGTCTCGCTTGCTCTTACTCACACCAAACCTCGACCAGCCGTACCCGCGTCTGATATCATACCTATTATAAAAGTATACGGATATACTTAACACTTGGAAAACCGAGTTCAACTTAAGACCTTGGGTCCGTCCAAGTTGAACAAAGTTTTTGAATTCGGATAGTTAACTGACAGGTGAACTACTACTGGCGCCTGGAGGTTTTCCTCTTGTTAAGACGACTTACACCCACCTCAGCCAAACCCATTTTCGATAAGTCCCCATCCAAGGCAGGGCCTTTTCCCGGTCAGACTCTATTAGCCGCATAGCACCGCCGAGAAGCGTTCGCGCTGCACTGTGCAGTCTAGCCAGCCCTTGGTGTTGGTGCCGACGGCTGATCACCACGCGCAAAAAAAATAATTAAAATAATTCATTGAAACTCAATTGACCTTTTTTTTTGCGGCTCCTTGACGGGGAATTAAAAAAAACAAGAGCCAAAAAAAAAAAAAGACAAGATAGTTCTCAAACCGCAATCGCCTCAACTAAAAAAAGAATTTTCCAAGCGAAGAAAAATCTCCACTCAATCCACCATATTCTTTCTTACCAAGGTAGACAGGAGCTTCTTTCTTCCTGTTTTCTTTTCATATCGCGAAAACGGTCTCTCGCTCCGGTTCAGCCTCGGTCCCAGAAAAAAAGAGTTTCTATTCATACAATTTCGTACAATTCATACTTATTATTCACTTATTCCGTACGCCGTGCGGCATCACAACGTCCAACATCACCTAAGCCGTTACATACATACTACATACTACATACTACATACTACATACAACACTTACACACGCACACACACACATACTTTTACACTTAAACGTTTACAGATCAACTACAATTACCACCTATCTCGCTTTACATATAAATTACAATTAACAACTCTCCCCTCCGGATTGTTGGTCCGTCTTACACTTACATACATTTTACCGCACACCCCTACGTTTAAACCCCCCCCCTAAGAGGTAGATCTATTTACGGGATCCGTATATACTTAACAATTTACCTACAAAAACAGCTACCCTTGGAGATGCGTGCATGAGGGATTCGCTTCAATAAACCTTACCTCTTACATCTTTACCAAGTTCCCCCCGTCGCAGCGCCGCCCCGGTTCACTGCAACGCAACCTACCAAGCTTATTAGCTACCGGTTACCAAATCGCTACTCTCGGGCCTTTGTTGGTCCCCCCTTGACGCCCACGTTCTTAGCGATTCCCAGCGATTCCCAGCGATTCCCAGCATTTCCTTTAGGTGGTAGCCTCGGTTTGCTCATTCAACTCGCTGAGCGCCCACCGCTCCTTTGATCCCGCCCGAGCTTAGTTTGAGTTTACTGAGTGTCAACCCGTTTGCAAATCCGCAACTCCCGCACTCCCGCAACCCCGAGCAACACACCAGTAACTATTAGCCAACTCTCTCTGGCCTTTTTCTTCAACTCGTTTCAACCTTGGTTAGCATCGCAATATGTTAATTGACGGCGAGAAATGGGCTTGCGAAGCCTGCGTTCGAGGACATCGAGTTAGCAACTGTCAACATGCAGGTGAGTTTCAAAGCGCAATTTATCGCAATCGTTACAGTCGTTGTCGCATTTCGAGTCCATGACTTTGAATTTCCCCCAATTTTTACAATTGACCCCCCGCGGGGCAGCGCATATAAGTCAAACCATCTAAGACCCTTGGGGAAAAAGCAAAGATGCAAGAATAATTAAGTCTCAGCTCGGTCGTATTTTATTTATTTTTTATTTTTTATTTTTTATTTTTAGCGACTGTTTCATTAATTTATTGCGATTGAGAATACGTCACTTACACATGGTCGCAATTATTCTAGATCGCCCACTTCAACATATCAATAAGAAAGGCCGACCCGTGTCGCAATGTCAACATTGCCGTGCGATGCGCAAGTCGCGGTCATCTCATGTTAAATGCGACTGCGGTGAAAAGACGCATAAATGCGCCCATTTAAAACAGACAGTTGAAGGACACAAGGGTGAGGCATTCCCCCAATCTAAAGACGCCCTCCAATATTATTCCCGTTTTATATATATGTAAAAGACCTACGAGTCTGACCTTGAAGTCCATTTTCCGGTTCAGACAGCTGTTGTTGTAACCACGGAGGTCGATGCACATGCTCGCATAAGAAAGAGCCCGCGCTCGATACCGTCCCAGAGTCCGATTCCGAAGCGGAAACAGATGCTTTGCCGGCTAAGCCCAAAGCTACCCCCCGCCGACGGCGCACGAATACGGCCCACTCTGAACCTATCCTGAGTTTTGACGAGAATGGTCACCACAAGCCTCCCCAGAGGCACACCAAGGCTTCGCAGAAGAGTGGACCCTATACCATAAATCGTGGTTCGTCTATGCATAGGACCGGCAGCTCGAGTAGCCTAGGAGCCAAGTCGGCCGACCGATCCCGAACGACCGGTTCTTCATCACCTGATCGAGAGGCGCGGATGGCCAAGTCCGCTCAAGCGTCACCTTCGATGAATGGCAACTCATCCTTCCAGCATTTGAATGGCCAATTGCCGCCATTGGACCTTTCCAGCATCCGTTACTCCGAATACTCCTCCTCGTTCGACCTTTTCTCGGGTGTCTCCGATTACGAGCCACCCATGTTCAGCGCGGGCCTTAGCGCGACGTCGGTCGATTGGGCGCAATACGACGGCTTAGAGATGAAGGGCGAAAGCTTCACACCCTCGAGCTTCGATCAGGCGCAGTCGTACATGGGACTCGACTTCGGGGGCTCTACAGAGCCGACTCTAACCTCCAACTCGGGCGATGTGTCCGAGACGGAAGACTTGGCCTCCGCATTCAGCGAGCCACAGTTTGACGGGTACGGTAACAGCGCCGCGAGTAGTTATATGGCCATGTCACAAAATATACTTACCGATAGCGACCTAAGTAACCTTGACTTCAACCAGTTCAAGAACACGACGGCTGCGAGTAAGTTACTCTCGAACCAGTCTTCGTTTGACGAAGGTAACTCCGTGTTCCCTTTGATGGAAGACGACTCTATCTGGGGAATGAGCAATTTCACCGACGGTATCACGCACTCGCCGGATCCTGTTGCCTCCGGCCTGTGGGATACCTCTTAGACCTCCTTCGCCACCACATGTGTATGTGTGACTACGGGGCGCTTAAGCCCGGTGAAATAATATACATACCAGCAGGCTCCGATAATGCGGAACTCCAGCGTTTTGATTTCTCGCGCTGCATTATTTCTCAATCATGATACCACGCGCTTTATGACAAACTTGAGCTCTTGTTACATCCATCGTATACCCCTTAGGGAATCTAGTTTCGCGCTCTCTATTTTTTTTCTTCCCCCCCTTTTTTCTTTCTTTTTCTTCTGCTGTCGATTCAGTTCATTCTGATCATAGCTCCTCATCAAACGGATAATGGCGTGGATTTGCGAAAACCTTTATATTTTCGGCGGGAGGGGAGATTTGGCATATTTGTTCTCTGGGTGGCAGAGCTTATGACACTACCGGATTCTCGGGAGGCGTTTCTTTTGGATATTTGAATGTTTTTTTTTTGTTTGGTTTGTTCTGTCTCATACGGGAGCGGCTCGCGCATACGAAACCTCTTTCCAGTCGTACATATTACCTCCAACAGCATATGTTTATCATTTTTCCCCCAAACATTTTTAGAATTCCAGACCCTCAACGGGCTGAGAGTGTGTGAGAGGCGGTCTGTTTCAAACCAAAAATTATCTACCTTGTTGTTCCTGCACATAGATTAGAAGTAGAGTGGTTGGCTTAGAAGCGCATATTCGGTATATCGGTTAGACATGGCAAAAAGGGGGGGGGAGGGGAAGGGGAAGGGGATGGGGGGAGGGGAGGAGGAAAGACAAATCGGAGTCACTCGCTGCGGGATAATCTCACGAGTCTTCTTGCGCTGCCTTTTCACCTTGGTACGGTATATACTTGCCTCTTTGGGTATATTATTCAGATATAGCTATTTGCTATTATAACACACAAACTGTTATTATAACATCCTCACATCGCGGAACACATGCCCATGCGTCGATCAGCTGACAGCTTGAGACTTAATCGGGGGGTCATGCATGATTCCCCTGGTTAGCCGCGGCGAAGAGGCTCCGCAAAGGGTTGGCAAACTTTGGGGGTTTAGCTTTCCTTTTTTTTCTTGTCCTTCAAGGTATTTCCAAGCCAAGGATCCAAGTCGACCAGGGTGGCAAATTGGCGATGCAGTATACGCGCGGTTCGCGGTACTATTGTATATAGATGGTATTAGATAGATGGGTAACCAACCCACTTACGCCCACTGCGTATATAGGTTTAGATAGGTTAAGAGAGATGACCAGGTCTACAGTTAGCGCGTTCCTCGTCGCTCCGAGGAGATTTCTGGAGATTTCTGTTCCTGCATCCGATGTCGCGAGCCTCCGAATTGGAGCGAATGGAGCGAAGCGGGTCGTGCCGAGTTTTCAACGGTCATAAATTTTATTTAAAAAGGAAAAGGGCCCTAGACAAATACTTTTCCGCATGGATATACGGACACGCCAATTGTCAAATAGATGCGGGCTCGGCGCACGATCGGTGGTATCAAAAAGGTAGGCCGAGACCGTACATAGTAGTATAGAGGGGGGGAAAGGGGAGGGGCGGAGGGTTTCTCTCTCTCTCTCTTTTTGCTTTTCTTCTTTCTTTTCCAAGGCGCCCCCTCGCGCCGTTCTAACCTGTAGTCGGTAAGGAGGACAACCCGCCCGATGAACCTATGACTTAAGTGCAGGGTGGTGGAACACGACGGGCTTCCCAAGACGAACCAAGAGAATGTACAAGAAAAAAAACGGCCGAAGAGGGGAAGGGGGATCACTTGGAATTTATGTATGGAGCACAAGGATTTATATAAAAGAAAAAAAAAGAAAAGAAAAGGGATCTCGACGAAACGAAATAAATATTATTTTAAAAAAAGAAAGGAGAGAAAGAGAAAAAAAAAGAAGAAGAAAAAGAGAGAGGCAGAGAGAGAGAAATCGATGGGAAATTGATGGGAAAAGAACTCATTAGTGACGACATGATGGTACCATCCTGATTCGTATGTAGGTCGGATGATGGAGGGAAGAGGGGCTTGGCGTTGATTCGCCGTTTTATTCTCTCAAAACTCGCTGCCGATGGAGAGAGATCGGCAGACGCTGAAAACCACCTTTAGGCAAATGGGGGGGGATAAAGTGTTCTTGTCGTCCTATACGAGGGAGAACAAAGCTTATAATTCGAAAAGATAAATACAGTAAGGAAGAAAATAATTACACCTGCCTAACTAACTAACTAACTAACTAACTAACTAATAAACCTCCAAAACGCTACGATGGATTGATTGCCTTTCCGCCGTCGGTCCCGTAGACAACCGAGCATGCAGGTAATATAGTAAATATGGCCCTTGGCTCTTGGATCTCCAACAATGTCCGAGTTCCGTACTTACCTTCGCCTATCTCGAATCGCGAGCTCAAGCTTTATTCCAATATCACCTTCTCCGCCGTCAGCCAAATACCGGCTGGGAGAGAACCAAGCCGGACCAAACCAAACCAAAAAAAAAAAAAAAGACGTAATTAATTCTTTTCTCCAAAGCTCCGCGCGGCATCATCATCATCATCACACCAATTGGAAATAGGAGGGGGGACTAATAATAAGACGCAAAAACTCCACTTGGCTACTTGCTCGGCAGAAATAGCCCAACTTCTATTTCCACGCTGGCTGACCCGGGCGTTCCCTAGGTGCTCCGCCGCAGAAAGGAGAACCCCATTGCTGCTCTCTCGGTTGACTACCTAGGTACCTACCTAACCGTAGGTAGGTAGGCAGGCTAGATCAACATAGTCGAGAGCCCATCGACGGGGCGTTTTCGTTCCAAGGACCACCACGAGGTTGGGTAGCAATGACTCGAGTAAAACCCCTCCCTAGGTTGAAGGTATCGTCAAAAGCCCTCTCGGCATATATAGACTACAGCGCGGATACCATTGCCACACCGAAACCAAACAGCAGCAGGCCTCCATTCGTAGCCGTCCAGCCTAACACCTCCACAAGTCCCGCTGGCAGATGCTCATTGCTTCCGGGAATATTCGCCAGGTATTTATTCGTCTCCAAATATCGCCAGGCAATGGTAACTCGGTAGCGTGCTGATTCGACGAGGCTGCATGGGTATGTGAGAGCACGAGCCCGGATCTTAGGAGATGGGGGCTTCTCCGGCTTATAGGCTAGGGAATATCGGATGGTCAGGAACGCTAATAAGAAAAAAAAAAAAAAAAAAAACAAAGCTACTAGGTTAGGTTGGTCAACTCCTTGCTTCCTTGATAACACCCAACTTGAGCCTAGGGGTAGGTATGTTCAATAGTTCAAATAACCATTCGGGGTAAAAAATAAAAAATAAAAAAAAAGGATATGGAAACCAACCCGGTCCCGGGTTTCAAAGTTTCGAGGTACACCCGATCTCTACTGTATGTAGTTCGCAAGATCTCGGGTCCCAAGTGGCAAGAACCAAGGCTTCGTTACGACAAAACTCGGCAGGAGATATGGCTACTTGCCCTTTTAGGTATCAAGGACGACGTGATTGGTTCGTTGGATATGCAGGTGTTCCTGGTGCATGTAACTCTCTCTCTCTCCAAAAAAATATATATATAAAAAAAGGCGTTAAACCAGGTACTGTACTGACTCTAAAGTACGTGACATAGTTTAGGTAGGCACTCGCCTACAGATAGGCTACTTACTACCAGGCATATAATTTATTTCTTTGCGGCAACTAGTCGAATAATTGTTATCATATTTCCAATACCCCCTCAAGATGCCATGAATGCTCCCTCCAACACTAGGAAATTTACATTCTTATAATTACACCCCTGTCAATATACAAGTATACAGACGGCACAGCAACGCAGCACATTAGCTATCTGAAAGGGGGTTCTACTACAACTGCTTCCTAAACGTAACATATTAAGCGTTGTCGCCGTCAATAAGAATGAATCATTAATACAACCCGTCCGGCCTTTTTAACGAGGCTAGATGAAGCAAGGCCGTCCACGAATTGATACCACCAGTCACTGCTGAGCTTCTCGCGAGCCTATGACCCAGTCCCATTGTAGTGCACACTATACCAAGGCCTAACTACCAAGAAGGCGACGTTCAACTTTGTTTTTCTACTACACGACGGCTTCCCTTAATAGAAACAGTAAACTTTGCTTACCACCAATTCCTCACATGCCAAGAGCATAGTCGGTTGAGCAAGTAGACTACATCCAGAAAGAATTATCGATTAACAATTATTCTTTTTTCTTTTTTTTCTTTTTAGCTGTACCTCGCGCTCGTACCTAGAAGGTATGGGATAAAGGTATATATCGGTAAGTGGAGATTGTGTTAGGGGTTTGCGATTTAATATCCCTTAAAGCTAGACTACCTTGTGTTGGCTCGCCCAAAGTTCTGTGCTGATACAAAAGGATGCTATCCTACCGCATCATTGGCGAGTGATTTTCAGCTAGAACATTCAAGTAGCCACCTCGGGTCAATATCCGAGGATCAAATCCAATATCACTATAGTTATCGCTTGTCCTAAGCGATACAGAATCCAAACCCTTTTCTTGCTTAGGAGCTTCGGACTCCGTCGCCGTAGCTAAATCAGCAAGGTGCTGTAGGCTTTGATTTGCGGCGGCCTGGGCTGTGGAAGGCCGGATATGCTCTGATATACGGTCCCTTATAACCGCGTCCCATGTTGATGGAGCGAGGTTTGAGTCTAGAAGCTGTTTTAACAGTGATGTGGCTTCGTCGCGGGTTTGTTCGACTTTAGCTAATTCAAGCAACGATAATGCCGCAAGGCAGAAGAAATGATGATTTAACGGGGTCAAGAGCTGTGTATTGGTGAGTAAGAGACCCACCGTCTCCTTACACGGCCATAGAATGTCGGTCGATTTCGCGTTGGTCTGGAAGAGATACGCAAGCAATCTACAGTGCCAGTAAACCATATGCAATATAGGATTGGAGGACGGCGTAATGCTTTGAGGGAGAATCTCTCTGAAGAGCTCTATAGAAAGATTGAAAAAAGAACTCAAGATGGGTGCGGCACCTGAGTCGGGAGAAAGAACCTTAGGCGGGGCCAAAGCGACAGGCGCAAAGTGACCCAAAATATTGGACAGCCCTATCACTATTAGCTCTAAGTCGCCATGATACATTGGATATATACTTACGTGCTAGGTGGTATACATTTTCGCCTAGGACCGACTGCAGACTAGGTAGAATAACCACGCTGTCGTTCGGGATAAACAACGGACTCGCAGTCCCTATAGCATTCCAGCGGTCCAGCATAATCAACGTCCACCAAGCTCGAGTTGCGATGTTTTCATTTGAATCGGATTCTAGAGGAGCATCAACACTCGTCTCCAAACCTGAAACGTGAAGCCTCATTGAGTAGGCCAGACCTACAGCGCGCCCCAAAACTGACGCCTTAGATGGGCCTCCATGCTCACCCTTCAGTGACGGAGGACCATAGTTGTCGGTCGCAAGGGCTGTTAATATCAGCGTTTGGAGATGCACGAGGTTCATAACCGAAGTACGCGGGGTCGGGTCAGATTCCCATTCTGTTATCATTCGTGTACCGGAACCAATGTCGACATTGGTGTAAAGACCAGGGATCGAAACAAAAGACTGCATGGTACCATACAGCGCCTCAACAAACGCATCGCGGAGGAGAGGTGGGCATTGCGCTAATTGGCCTTCAACCCGAGTTTTGCTCGCTGCTAATAGAGGAAAACAAGGATGAACAACATTAAGATAGCCGCTAAACGCACTTTCGTCTAATTCACGGGTTGCGTCATTATGGTTGAGGTCGAGCGGCGTCGTATCCATGACAGCGGCTTGACGGGATGGTGTATCTGCATCAGGCTTAGACAAAGGCTGAGGCGCCAATCCATTGGAAGAATACGGAGGTGCCCCGAAATTCCCGGAGGGAGTCGGATAGGGCCGGATTGGGCGCGGCTCCGAACTCCACGTTGCCTGGCGCGAGTTGGCGGGTGTTGTGAACTCGCCGCTAGACATATTCGAATAAGGTCTTTTACGACTATTCTCCTCTGATTGTCCAAGTGTGCCAAAGAGCTCGGCCGACTCTCTTCGAGCACTATTCAAGAGCTCGCTCAAGTTATCCACATTACCGCCTTCGCTCGCTAGTTTGCCTTCAATATGGTGTATTCGATCTGCTAGCTCCTTGATATATCCCTTACTGGGGCCACGCTTCTGGGGGATTCTGCTAAAAAGACAACGAATCGCCGAACGGCGACAGTTGGAGCAGGGTTCTTCGCCATTTTCCGAAACAGCATCACACTTCACTTTCTTCCTGCGACACTCGTCGCAGGCGCGAGACACTTTGGACCTCTTCCTTGGTGGGATACCGTCCGGGATAGCCGAAGCTTGGGCTGCGTAATGCTGAGCTAACTGCTCCATCGTGCTCTGTGGCTGGATATGAGGGGGCTGCTGATGCGGATGCGGATGCGGATGCGGATGCTGCGGTACCAAGTGCATATGATGTTCCTGGGGGTGCTCGGGTAAGTACTCGTGTTGCGGCTGCTGGTCTTGTAAGGCCTGGTCATTATGGTCCATAGAAGGGTCGTGGGTATCCATAGGGTGGTGCTCATGGGTCAATTGATCATTATGTTGTTCGTGAATATGACTCTCCATATGGTTATTATGTTCTGGTATTTGGTCATGATGTATTTGATCGTCATGTTGCTGAAGTTGAGGTTCGTGGGCATCAGACGGAGCTATCACGCTTCGAAGGTTCGAGTCTTCGGTAGGGTCGAGTGGTAAAGTAGGCATGCCTTGACTGAGATCTTGGCTAAGCTGAGCGGCAAGTTGCAGCTCTTCGGCACTTGTAATGGATGGGCGAACATCTTCTTGATGGGGGGCGGAGGGATCGACGTTCTCAGGTTGTGCTTGCTGGTGATCCGAATTTGAGTCGTTGTATTCTGCTGTGCTATCTTGACCGTTCGTCGCGGGCACCGGATATTGTTGTATGTCAACAGTCTCGTCCCGAACTTCAGGTTTAGAATCTTCGAGCATAGGATCTATGTCGGGCATCGTGGGCTAATCGCTCTTGGACGCGTCGGGGTCTACGGGATAGGTGGCAACGCGATCTTTCACACAATACAGTAGCAATACGTGCGCTAGAAACGGGTTTAGACGTAAATCGACGTAATTCCTGCAAAATAAGATGTTGCTTATCATCCCCCGTCGAAGACAGCAACGATGCACTTGCGACAAATAGAAGAAACGGTCGCGTAATATAGTTATCTAAATTGCTGCGTTACCTGCCAACAGAGGAACGTTAGAATCACATAGCGACAGTAGCAGTCGTGATAAACAAGAGTACGGAAAAAAACACGTCTCGAGATCTAACTCAAGACCATTCAAGTCTATATTAAGCCATTTTGATATATAGTAACGCCAGCGAGGACGTAGTAGGTATGAAAGCTCCCATGTTGAAATGCGACCAGAGATATCGTAAGGAATAAAAAAAGACAATTATTTAAAAAATGAGATCAGATATGAGACGTACCAGCACAAGTTCCAATAATAATGGGGATGGAAAATAGATCGACGAGTTCCGGTTTTGCCCAGGAGCGGAGGAGGAAGAACTTGAATAGCCGATATGTTTTTTGGGGGGGAGGTTTTTTTTTTTTTTTTTAATTAACCCAGACTTTCGGTCCTAGATTTTCCAGGGCACAGCGCGAAAAGTCGGCGATTCAAAATCTATGCCAATTCTCGGAGGCGGGAAAAAGTTTCGAGTTGAAGGGATCAAATCAGCGTGTGCCGGTGTGGGAAAGAGGGAGTTGGAAAAAGAATTTTGCGAAATCGAACGGGAACCCTACAATTTGTACGTATTACCTAAGCCGTTTAGTTTAATATTTGTTAACTAATTAACTAGGTTAGTTATTATATAAGGGATGAGATAGCTACATATTATTACTAAGCATATGCATACACCTGTGCATTCCATACCGATCATCAAACTTTAACAGGTAAATTCCACCTGCAATTAACCTCTTACATTGCAAAACTTTAAGTCTTTTCGTATTATACTTCATAATCATAATCAACAAACTTACGGCAAAGCAAATGTATAAAGTCCAAATTCATAATTCATATGTACATACAATTTAGGTAGTTAACTAGTCGATTTAAACATAACAAGAAAAAACTTCACAAACCGAAGCAACTCCAAGAGGTCCCAACAGTCCATCTCTCAAAATATCATCTTAGACCATCACTTCCTAATACCCCTTTTATATGTTATATTATACCAAAGTGAACCCCTAATCCGCTAACCCACTTAAACAGCAGCAGCCGTCTGCTTCACCACCCGCCCATACGTGGTCCCATATCTCTCAAGCATATGCCCCTCAGCCGTCAAGGCCTTGCCATCATCACCGACGACAGCAGGCTCGCTCCCATCGAAAGGGCTCAGCTCGACGTCGGTATTGCCATCGAAAAAGAAGGGCACCGAGTAGCGGTCCTTGCCGCTACGGTTAACGACACGGTGCACGGTGCTCTTGTACACGTTTTTAGTCCACAGGGATAACATGTCCCCAATGTTGACCACGTAAGCGTCCGGGTTGGGGTCTACGCCAATCCAGGTATTTGTAGAGTGGTCTAGGACCTCGAGGCCGCCGGAACCGTCTTGTAGGAGTAGTGTGATTGCGCCTGATAAATAGTAGATAAGTGTCATGCCCCTTTCACTAGTTTTACGAAAACTGCCGGGGAGTGAGTTAGGAAGACTTACCAAAATCCGTATGAGCTCCAGCTCCGAGCTGACGCTCATCCTTAGAATTCTGTGGAGGGTAGTGTAGCAGCCGAAGAGCGCAGACCGGATCGTTCGAGACGAACGGTATGAAGACGTCGTCACCGTAGGGTAGACCCTTGGCGAGGATCTCCATCACCCTACACGATAATTCGAAAATAGCAGAGTAGTACGTTTCCGTAGGGACCTTAAGAGCTTCGTCGGGAAGCCCTTTTGGAAAGATATTGGGTCCGATTAAATACGGATGGGCTTGTGACCGCGGGTCATCAGCGGGTATGTGTTGCCCAATAAAGAAACCCTACGTGCCAGGTGGAAATAGCGATTAGCTGTAATCCCTTACCAAGGTATAAACAGATTTGCGACACAAGCCAGACGAAAGATTTCCACGGACAACTTACTTCTTTAAGATCGGGAAGAGTATCTTCCTGTAGGACCTACTCACCCGGGTTCAGATGTTAATCCACATTTGGTAGCCATATTTTGAGGGTCGATTTTATAGTATACAACAAAATATAGTCCCGATTCGAAATACTTACCTGGGAACCAATCAATTCATAACCCCTATTTTTGAGGACCGAGGGTCGGATTCTTCTCTTCTCTTCCAGCGGAAGGGCGAAAAATGTCTCTGCAGCCTTGAAGACAGCATCTCTTAGCTCTTTGGGCATACCATGGCCAACGATCTGGAAGACTAGAGCGAACAGGATTAATAATTGTTATATTCGGTCTTGAGCATTGTAAAGGCTATGGAATAGAATGAAGCCTCATATTCCAATCCAGCTCAGAGGCTATATTGATAGAAATGAACTGAGGCAAGTAACGAGCCCCAAATAGCTGGGACAACTTACAACCGCTTGTAACACAGGCCTGCCTTACATCCTCGACAACCTGGGCTGATGCCGTTGAAGTTGGATCTTCAAGAAACGGGGATATATCCACTGTTGGTATCACAAACCCGGCGGCACCTCCGTTAGCATCGTTAGTAGACATTGTCACAATATATCTTAGAAAAACATAGGATCTGTCGACGCGTGCTCAGACCGAGTCTGCTAAGTAATAGGGCTAAACCCGTGGTGTACCGTTCAAGAGTCCACATTTGCAGCTCCCGACGGATGTTGTTTTCACCTGGGTGTTATCGGCGGGGGTTGTCACGGAGCTCGCCGGCTGCCGGCTTCGAAGGATTTAGCTTCTACGGTTCTCTATATATTAGAAATAGGACGGTTACGAATGTTACAGTAATTCAATGCTTCATCTAACGGACTATAGCAATAGAACTTAGGTTGGGAAATGCGTGATATACTTATGAGATTCCAAATTATATATCTTTGTTTGGTAATTCATGGTATTAACCATGCCTACCTAGGTACCCAGGCATTTAAACTCCGAAAACTCTGGATTACATTTTATTATAGTGTTACATAGTTGGTGCCAATCAACCGGCTAAGCCTAAGGGGCCGATACTATGAAGATCTAATTAGTATCATTCAAGCTCTTGGGGACCGAACCGGTACATGGCCTACAGAGAATCGGTCTGCCTTGGGCGATTATACAGTCATGTAGTGATGTATAATCTATATTACGCTGAAAAAATCGTTGATTATATCCACTCATGCTGGGATAATTCTTCTACTTTCCCCCATTTCTATTTTTGCGGCGGTTCTTCTTTTTCCCTTTGTTACCTTTTGTGCTAGCGGTAGCGGTAGCGGTAGCTGCGGAAGATGTCCCGTCCTCGTCAGAAGGTGCAGGCAAAGTAGATTTCTGGCCCTCGGTATCCGACGGGCTATCGTTAGCTTCGAGAATGACTTTGCGGATGCCACCAGATTCAACTATATTTTCGGTAATGCTACCACTACGCACATGGCCTCTTCTCCGTCCGATAGCGTCATGTATACTATCTAAACTCTCTGTTGTCGAGTCTTGCGTCGGGGAGGTGTCACTTTCGGGCACGGCGCTGAGCTTAGTCTGGGTACCTTTAGTCACCTGCTCTGAGTTCCCGCCCTCGAAATTAGTTACGATCTCGGTTGGGGGGTTGGATGCTGATTCAGTGTAACTCTGCTGTAGGGCTTGGATCCCGTCTTTTGCATTGAGCTGAGGTCCTAATAGACTTGTGCGCTCATCCACGGCCGTAACTAGATCTTCTGCGATATCGTCTGTTGCAACGGAGCTTGAACGTTGTTGGGCACTAGATGCTGCTGTTGAACCAGGCTTGATTTTGACTGCCGAAACTCGCGTGCTCTTGGGGTTTGATGCAGGATTGGACGGGCCTAGATGCTTTAGGTGATCCCTCATGTCCTCAAAGTTGGCTTTGACTGGCACCATCGTATGCACTAGTTGTCCGTCTTGACCAGCCGAGCGTCTTCGCATCAACAATGTTGCCATCTTCGGGCTAGAACCGAAAGCAGAAGCGTCAGTCCTACTACCGACAGACGTATCCCTTTTAGGCCGAGGCTCTTGCCCATCTTCCTCTATGTCGATGAGTGTGCTATTCCTGATCTCAAGGTCCTTAGCCATAAGTTCCCGCCTCAAAGCTCGGGCTTTAGGGGCGGGATGAGATCTACGGATAGCTTTGTGTACATCGACATATACGTCCGATTCGTCAATAATTTCCCTATTTTGAATTCGTAAGTGGGAGTCCAGAAATTAAAAAAAAAAAAAAAACCCCCCAAAAAAACCGCGAGGACACTACTCACTCTCCAATAAGCTCTTCGATAACATCTTCGAGCGTCACGACACCTAAAGCGCCATGATCATCACCAGGAGACTCCGAGATAAGTACCATGTGGGATTTTCCTTCTTGGAAGAAGTTAATTATATCAAGACAACTAGTCTCAGGTCGGGTCTCAGGAAGGGCTGCAAGAGCAAAGTCCTTGACTCTTTTACCATCCTCGGGATCATAGGTAATAAGGATTTTGACTAGGAGCATGCCAACAAAGTTAGTCGGGTTTCCAGTTTGATGAATAGGAATACGAGAATAGCCGGCGTCAAGGATTTGATCAATAGTCTTTTCGTCCAATACGGTATCCTCTGACATAATAAAGACGTCCTCCATTGGCGTCATAACCTCCTCGACAGGCTTTCGCTTTAAATCCAAAACAGCACTGATAATGGTTACTTCATCTTGGTTTAGCCGCTCGTCGACTTCACCCAGAGATTTATGAAGAGTGACCAAGGTCTTCAAACCGCTCTTCTTGTATACAGTCCCGTGATCTTCGCCTAGTAACCAGTCAAGGAGTTTTGCGGTAGGCCATGCGACGGGAGCGAGCAGATACATCATCAGAAGCACAGGCTTAGACATATATCCGCCGATCTGAAGGCCGTAGCGAACACAAACCGACTGTGGCAATATCTCGCCAAAGATTACTACGGAGGGTTAAATATTAGCAATATTACAAGGCTTACGGACATGATCTTAAGGATTTCCTACCGATGAGGATAGTACTTCCGACGACTGCCGCAACACCACCGCCAAAACATCTATCTAGCACGACAGGAAGGGTTTCATTGACAATGACATTAGACAAGAGTAACGTGACCAAGACCCAATGTTTGCCTTTCTTTAAGAGATCGTGAACGCGTTTCGCGTTTTTCCGTTGAGGTTCCTCGGAATCTAGGGATATTACTTGGAGGTAGATTTCATCTTGACCCATGAGCGCTATGGTTAAACCAGCAAAGGCACCCCCTGAAAGCACAAGGACCATAGACGCGACGTAAAGCACCCAGAGGGCGCCTTCTTCGACCTCCTCGGGTCCATTTTCGAGAGTATAGTAAGGTGTCGGGACTGCGAATGTAAGACCAACCGAGAGAAAGATGGCTCTAGCCAGGCTAAGAACAATTGTACGGGCGCGAAGGATACCGTCGTTCCCCATACTTGCCGTTAACCTTGTTCCTCGACAGGGAAAATCGATTGATCGAGGCAATGATATTGGGCCTAGAATGTATTCGGATTCGAACTCGATTCGAATAGGCGCAATATACCAATCGGTCGAAAGGTGGCAGTATAAGAAAGTTATTAAGAATAGAAAAGGTTGGGTTTTAGGACTTGAGTCGCCTTCGCACGTTGCCTCAGCCGAGCAAGTACCAAGGAGGTACGATTGTACGATTGTACGGTCGTGTACGGTCGTATCGTCGTACTATTTATTGATTGATAAATTTGCTCGGCTTTAAAAGGTCAATGGGTGGGTAAAAGGTTTCGCGAATGTGGTCAAAGGACCATCTTGTCCATCGAGGGTTCGCAACGATGAGTAACTTATAAATAATTAACGAAAGGAAAAGAAAATTGGTTGCACGCTCGATGAATTATGTTAAAACAGTTAGGAAATTAGAATTAAGCTTGCCGGGTTTGATGACGAAGCTTAGCCCAATCGATGATGAGAACCTGAAAGACAAGCTTATGTGGGGAAAGGAATATCGGATATCGGCTCACAAAATATCGTTCCTACGCGTATTGGCGTTACTTACTGGCGAGCCTATTGGCCTACTAGCACGCCTAACCTACTGTAGGAAGGTGGGCTGCAGCTACCCTTGATTGCCTTAGCTGCTTCGACTACATAGTAATTAATTATTAGCTGCCTCGATTAGAGGTAGATAATGGCAGCTAAAAGAGTGGCTTCTGTAGCTACGTAGGTACTTGCCTAGGTATGTAAGATACAAAATATATTTTACCTCTTATACGCGTGTGCGTGTTACCTATTAAGTTACTACTTCGTCATCTTTCACACCTAAACTTTAGGAGTATAAATTACATGTCTAGCTACGTCCACTATACACAGCATTCGACATATAGGTATAATACATATAATACCTATCTAGATACACACGCTCTTACAGTATCTAACTAATCATACCATATTGCATTCATCCCAAAGCCTGGCTCCGGAATCCTACATCTCGCGACGCGGCCTAGGAACTCATCTTTCCACCTATAAATCTCAACCCACCCGTCTTGATCGTCTGTGATCGCTAGCCATTCATCACTCCAATCGCATGGTGCCACCGCATTACTATGGCCGCCGCTAGTAGGCGTGGGGTTTAAACAGATCTGTCTCTCGATTGATCCGCAATCCCGCAATCGGAACGCCGCAATGTAGCCCTGCAGGTCAAAACTATTGGCCCGACTCGTCGCGAACAGATAGTCGCCCGACTTGGTGAGAGCACAAACATCGCTTCGGTACATGGTATCGTGCTTAGGTATCCCGGGCGGGATCAATGGATATGAATGGTGCGTATAGACGGGCATGTGCGTTGCCGGATCGATAACATACTCGCAAAGTCGATTCCCGGCTTCCATCAGAGCATATAAGTAATTGCCCGTCGGGTGCATAGCCACCCAACGCGGGTGGTCTTTCGGATCCGGCGCATCAATACTCCCTATCAGTTCAACCTCTCCCGACGACGACGCTTTCTCATGTACCCACAGCTTGTTGGCTCTCAAGTCGGCTGAGTATAGGTAGGTTTCCGTTGGATCGAACACCATACCGTGGATACCCGTATTAGGTTGGTATGGATAATGCTGTATGTCCTTCTCGAGAGCCCCGCTCGGCGACACAGAGAAGACGGAGCCATGACCGGCATGCGAATAGAATGGGTTGCAGTAAACGGCGTACGGGGGTTGTTTGGCGGCGAGCAGAAATATCGCGCGGGTATTGGTCGTTACCAGGCTTGCTTGAGCTACGTGCCCAAGATCACGGGTCAATTACCGGGTCGGTTGGCTGATAGGCCTGTGCGAGACTTACGGTCGTGGTTCATTGAATGCGAAGCTTCGTGGACAATCTCGGTTGGGCTCTTCACAGAAAAGCTGGACCATTTCTTCATGGCCGCACCGTATATATTCTTCTTGGCGTGCTAAGACATCGATGTGTGAGTATGTGAGTATGTGGGATCGATTGACTATAGCTAAAGTCATAAAATCCAATCCCGGATGGTTTCGACTCACATCAAAAGTCATCCACGAAATAGGCTCGTCATGAGGGATCTCTGTCCTCTTCACCAGCTCTAATGTGAGTTTCTCATCGTCAAAAGCCACAGTGAATATGGCTCCCGGTGGGGTCCATGTTCCTATCATCAAATGATGTATCGGCATCCTTCAACTTTTATATCGTGAGACGAACGCAAACAAATATATATAATCTTGATGGCAATATGACCAATTGCTCGAAGAGAGCAGTGAGTTTGAAATCTCGAGCTTCCAACTACGACGAAAAGGCAGTTCAACGGGTATTTGGACAGAAATTATAGTTATTCTCTAAATAATCCGAACAGACAAGGCTACCAAAAGAGGTAGATATTCGAAGATGGCTGCTGCACCACATCGCATATATTTCCCCAAAGAACGGTACCTCATTTTGGGGACCATTCAACGACCAACCAAGGATCAAATCAACAACCTTGAAAGTTCGGACAAAAAAGTAATTCTTGTCATCCCTCCAGGCCCTCCCCGCATCCAATTAGCGATATATCGCCCCTCTTTACGCGTGCCAGCTTTCTTACACCATCGTTCACCATTTCCCACTATCGCCCACCTAGGTATAACACTTGGAGTGTGGGGAAGAATATATAAGCTTGTAAGCTTGTAAGCTTTGTACACAGTAAAGCACGTTTTTTTAATTCACTTAATCGGCACCAGTGGCGGTAGATGGCCACGGCAGGCGGGTTAATTCAATAGCTACCGAGTGGATGGCTACATACTACGTCTCCATTTGCCACGCTGCAATGCCGGGTAAACGCCTCATCGCCAGATTTCCCCGCTATGTCGCGGCGGCTCCAGTGGTCAAGGTGGTCAAGGTGGTCAAGGTGGTCAAGGGGAAGTCGAACAGTCGAGTGGTAATACTTCGCTTGCTCGGTTCTCGATATCCCTAGTTAATACGTCAACAAATACAAATAAATCTCGTCGCCAGAGTAGAAATAAAGTTAGCGCTGCCCAGTCAATACTCGTCGGTGGCGTCTAACTCCCAAAAATGCTACAGATGCCAGCATGTGACATCACCCAGGATGCCTTCTAGCGAAAGCAACCTTTGGCGGGGTGACGAAGATGAATTACTATCCCTAAACCGTGTAGCGGCGTCCGTCGATGTATGCCGCTACATTATTCCCATAAACCCCCGGGATGCACGCGATTCGAGGTTGGTGTTGGAGTTCTAGACGTATATTCGAGACCGCCTCCTCTAAGGGCGATATATCACCCGATGGACAAGGAGGTTTCGTACGGCTGCCGTGAACTCAATCCGATCCACATATAGGACCCCTTTTTTGAAGAACGGCGGGGTTTCCGAGTCTTCAGGAACCAGCCTATCAAAGAAGATCCATTCATCATACAATGAAACAAGTGATGGCAAAAGCTCGAGTACATAAGCACTGTTCTGCCGATAGCTTTCATCCGACGGTGCTGGGATTCCCATGCTAGTCAGTAAGTCAACGTGTAAAATATATATTGGCCTTATTCTGACTTCAGTTCCCGTATATACAAATTCAAGTACAAATTCACATCTTCTTTTTAAATTACGGTCTATCTCTCCTTTCTATATATATACCTACTTAACCCCAAATAGCTTATGTACAGCCGGATACAAAAAAGTACCAGCTAGTTCTGCCATTCCTTCCTCATAATATTAATCTCGGAAGATTACCCATAAGTCAAGATGGCCCCCGAAGCTACTGGGGTGTCCAACGCGGCACAAGCTCCTAAGCCCTCCCGGTTCGATCCTACGTTCACTCAGCATGTCATCGATACCATGGGCCCCAAGACCACCGAGAGGAACCGGGTCCTCTTGTCAGCGTTGATCCGGCACATTCACGACTTTGCTCGAGAAACCGAGCTCACAATTGATGAATGGTTGGCCGGCGTCAGCTATATCAACGCCGTCGGCCGGGTTTACTCGGAATCGAAGCAGACGAGGAACGAGGCTCACCGGTTGTCCGATATTCTCGGACTCGAGACGTACGTATTCCCGATTAGAGTTTTATGTAACTACTAGCTAACACATCTTTGTATTTAGACTAGTTGATGAAATTGCCCACAAGATCATCTCCGAAACAGATGTCGACCCGACATCTTCGGCTATCTTGGGACCCTTCTGGTCGCCTAACGCGCCTTTCCGCGAGAACGGCGGAACCATCATTCAGGATCCGGCTCCGAACGGCCAAGTCGTTCTCATGCACGGCATCATCAGCGATCTCGTGACAGGCAAGCCCATCCCCGGCGCCGTCTTCGACATCTGGCAAGCCTCGTCCAACGGCAAGTACGACTTCCAGGACCCCCAGAACCAGTCCCCGAACAACCTCCGCGGCAAGTTCCGCGCCGACGAGAACGGGAAGTATTGGTTTTATTGCTACTACCCGACGGCCTACTCGCTGCCCACCGACGGCCCCTCATACCAACTCCTCCAGATGATGGACCGACACCCGATGCGCCCGGCACACATCCACATCATGGTAAGCCCCTTTTCAACCAGCATTCTCCTATTTTCATCTTACTAACACACCCCAACAGGTCACACACCCAGAATACAAGGGTTGCACAACACAACTATACCCCAAGGACGACCCTTGGCTCTCGTCCGACACCGTCTTCGCCGTCAAGGACGACCTAGTAGTTGACTTTAAGCCGCTACAAGGCGACGACAAGGCCAAGCTCGAGCTGGACTACAACGTCATCCTAGCACCCAAGGATTACAAGGGCAAACCCTTTTGAACAAAGAGAAAAAGAAAGAAAAAGAAAGAAAGAAAAAACCTCCTCGCTCAGGGGTTTAACGAACGCGTCTCTTGAACTCGTCAGGTTTTAGGGGCACAGATTCTCGTCGATATAATATTTGAATATAGTTAAAGCAAGGCGCAATGATTTATGAATGCGGGCTAAGCAGCTCGGTTGGCACGGACGGCTAAGAATGAAGCAGGATATTGTGTCCCAAATTGTACGGGGTGAGGATGAGGACATTCTGAAGTTATTACGCCACTTTATGCATCTGTGCTGAGATATATATATACAAAAGGTCCAACCAGGTACGTGGAAAGGAAGGTGTGAAACACTGGCAGGTATTATAAATCCTCTTGGGGAGACGTCCATATTTATAATTTCTTCCAAAGTTCAACACACACTTAGGTACCTAGGTATCCATCATCATTGTCTAGGTAGGTATATATAGGTACCTATACATATATAGTCTAACGCCCTCGATACACAACCTCCTAGAGTGATCAAAAGCCGACACTACGGTGATTATTATACTACACACTAACCTAGTTCAACTAGGTACTTTTATAATACAAAGGGATGAGGGTGCTGAATTATGAATACCTAAGTATATCTACTGACTATAGAATAATCAATAACAATTATTCTTTATACTTCGGATCAGGCCGACACCCAGGTAACCACCACTCCGATACCTTACCGAATAAATCTACCTAGTAGGTACCTAGGTATACTTGGCCATCTCGGACTCGGCAATATCCCTCGCAAGACAAAACGCCAACCCTTCAAAAATCCCCAAGCATATTTCCTCAGTCGAACATGCCTCCACAGTAGCCCATTTTCCATCATAAGCGCATGCCTCGACGGTCGTGTTGCCATGGGCACACTGCTGCGAACCTGGCTCGCAATCCTAAGCTGAGACGGTTCGGTAAATGGGTTCTGTCGACTCCACATTCTCGTCGTAGTGGCACTTGACGCGCGTGTTGTAAAGCTGTTTGCAGCTAGGGCACGGTCCAAAGTCCTGCCATTGGACGAATTTGTCACAGGCTTCGACGCGGTCCCCGTTGCAACGTACTTCGCCGGGGAAGCAGGGGTTATCAAGGTTATCAACGGCTGCGTGAGCATCAGGCGAACGTGGAGTTGGAGCCGGGACCGGAGCCGATGTAGCGGGGGCTGACGACGTAGCTGTCGGTGTCGGTGTCGGTGCAGATGCAGGAGGGGAGCTGTGTAACTGACCGTCGTCACAGAAGGGCTGGCCGTCGGGATCGGTAACACACTGGCTGCAGTGTTGAACGTGCTGCCACTTAAGCTCCGAGCCACAGAGATCAAGCCAGGTACCAGAACAACGTAGGGTACCTTGGACACACTGAGGTGCCGCGGGGGGCTGGGGTGGCAAGTCCACATAGGGCACACACTCTACAGAGCCGGCGGTATCCTGACTACATACGTCGCACTGCATCAGGCGGTGCCACTCGGCGTCATTGTCGCAAATCTCCTCCCAATGCCCATTACATCGGAGCTGGTTCTCCTTACAGAAGTTGGGTTTGGGCTCGCGGGGTGGCGGGTCAGTGTTGGGGATACAATCCGCGTTGCCGTTGCTGTCGTTCAGACACTCGGCGCATTTCTGCCATCGCTGCCACACGCCGAACCCGTCGCAAATCTCCTCCCACTGCCCGTTGCAGCGAAGTTCAGCTTCTCGGCAGGGGATATGAGCGGGTGAGAAGCCACCGGTCTCAACAGAGGCAGCCAATGCCACCGGCTCCGCCGCAAAAGTAGTGACGGTGGGAGCGTCGGTTGGTATCATAGCACCCAGTGCTGTGGCAGACAGGCCTAGGCCAACCAATGCAGTGTGCTGACGCATGATGAATGGATATGACTTTTATCTATGGAATGGAAATGAGCAACTGAACAAGCAAGCATCTATGGTGTAGAGGACAGGGTGTCGGACTCGGACTCAAGAGGAGCAATAGCAATAGCAATGGTAATACATACCTTAAGATATACGATCGAAGCGAAGTTGGGTTCTGTGATAATCCGTAATGACTTTTACCTGGTTTCTTGACTGGTAAAGAAATATGAGAAATGATGAAGAAATTCTGGGAACTCTGAGGATTCTAGTCTCTTCTGACGAAGACCGGCGACGTATTTATAGGACAAGAGCAGGTCGGAGGATGACTTCTTCAACCTATTTTACCTCGAGGCTCGTAGCAAGAACCACTCCCTGATTTCCGTAAGCGTCGAGGTTAATTCTCGTTACGTACCGTCACCAGACTGTTCCGAGAGAAGTAGTGGCCTCGGAATCACAGTTTTGGCCTTCTCTTCGAAACATTTAGGTCGCATATTTACTTTGCTATGTAAATCATCGTCGTCGTCGTCGTCATCATCATCATAAAACGATTCGGAAGGGACACATTGCTTGATTTCTCTGCTTGCACTTGCCGGACCGTTTCATAAGTAGACAGATGATCTCGCACGAGGCCAGAAGGCGGTCATTGCCTATTATTAAACCCGCCAAGAGTGTGCTCGTTAAAGGTGACTTGGGTAGTCGTACGTCTTGGATATAGAGCCCAAGAGTGTTTCGCGCCTTCGTTTCGACGTACCTGCACCTGTCTTCTCTATTCTCGAAACAGGTAGTTAGTAAGTAAAGACTTTGCTAACCTAGTTTCCTAAGATTTTGCATCGTAAACTTCAATATTCTACCCAATATTCTACCTAGGTTGAAGTATACGGTAGGTAGTTGGTTTTAGCAATGTGCGGTATTAGAGGAAGTCAGGCTCTGCACACCTGTAACCTAGGTAGACTATAAGCTAACTTATACGTATCTACCTACGTGGACAAATTAGTACATATACAATAACTAGAAAATAGTAGAAAGTAAAAACCCATAACTCGGGTGCGTATAAGCAGTAAGGGTACGTAATCTAAGCAATCTAAGTGCAAATATAAAACATTTTCAAAGATAAGAGTCGGCGCGCCGGCATCTTATATATTAAAGTTTTGCGCGTACTTGGGGGGTTAGTCGACGACTTATCTCGCAACGCAGACAGCTAAGGTTAGATTGTTTCACATACACATTTACGGATAAGCAGCAAAAACAAGAGTGTCGTTTTTTTTTTGTAGTCGCGCAGCTGCGCTAATATCAACTTCGTACGTAAGCGAATATGATTTGAGACGTTGTATATTTTCAACAACTACGAGGCTAAGGGATGCTTTGGTAAGGGCCACTTTGCAATTAGGTATTCTTAACGCTGGGCCATTCGTTCGGAGTCATTCGGAACCCAAGCATGTTAGTCAAGACCTTAACATCGTCTTGATACGTACTTACACAAAGGACCTATGGGATAACCAACGTATTCTCGTCAACCTCCTGGTAATTACACTTTTAAAATCAGGGTTTGTAAAATATCCCCAACTTCTATGTAAAACCTCTTGTCGAGAAGACTTGGGTCAAGGCTGCTACTTAGCTTAGGCAGCCAAGGGCCTAACCTAGGAGCATTCGTCATCTTTATGGCATTAACATCGAAGCCGGCGAGCTGATCGGAAATCTAGGCAAGCTAACGTCTGAGAGAAAATGGTGGACGCTAGCTTCGTTTCCAAGAACTTTCTAGCATCTGCCTGCAGTGCTTGTATGATATCGTCGATTACACAGTAGGTGAGGGGCACCGAACATAATATTCATATAACTATTCGACTTATAGGTGTGTTTCGAGGTATAAGCGTTATGAGAATAAACGATAATAGGTAGGTAAGTAATGCTCGATTTATACCCATATCTCGCGATCGAGTGTCTGTTGCATATATAAATTGGTAGGAACAATAAACAGATATGAATTAATTATTCGTCGCACACGTTTTGTTCACTTAGTAGATACAATCTATATAAGGCTGAATCCTGAAGGTATGATATTTATTATTCTCCGTGCCATGTCATGTCATTGGTAGCCGTTGTCCCGGGATCATCTATCGACGTGCGCTGCGTACGCTAGACGCCTTAATATAGGTGGATGGCCACTTTTGCGTTGTATCACATGGGCGATCAAACGTCTTATAGGACCAGGCGCCACGAGAGAATATGATAGGTGGGAGGCTTCAGCTAATTGATCTTTTGTATAAGCCAAGAGATATATGACACGATGTGCAAATTGGATGTGTGCGTCTTTGGCCTTGATTCATCGGACTTGTGTTTATGGGACCTGAGGACTCGAGGACTTGGCGATGGCGTCTGGGTTGTCTTGTGATCTCTTAGTTGGCTCTTAGCGCTCCATGTGAATTGACAAGTAGCCAAGCTGGAGACGTTCTGGCGGTGTATTTACCTACTTTTGTAACCCATATATATATATAGTTATATATTGTGATGTACGTTGTTATTTATACCTTCCAGGTATAGGTATTGAATGATAACTTTGTTAAGTTGAATGTTGAATAGAGAGAGTATCGTTATCTAGGTACCTATTCACACAGGTAAGTTGAGCATACCTAGGTACCTATCTACTTAGGTTAGGTTAATATGATATGTTCCCCGCATCTTCAGCTGCCATCTGGAGTTTCTTCGTCTCCCCTAAACCCTGCTGTGCTAGCGTCATCTCCCCCGCTATCAATTGGTGAGCTCTACCGTCACAAGCTCTGTAGTCCGAATAACTAAGGGCTATCTTAGGCTATCTTGGCCTACCTATGTATCTGCACGCTAGACAGCTAGGTACATACGCTACCTATGTATTGTACGTACTTACAGTAAACAATGGCTACAGGGAACTAGACCGTTGCAAGGATTGGGCATCTTGCCAAGGGTCCTTCCCTTGTCGAATCCCTTGTAAAAAGACCTTGATGATCACCTCATCCTAATCTATCATCTTAATCTCTTCGTCCTTCCCGACCTTTCTTTTCTTTTTTTTAAAAATTTTTTTTTTTTTTTTTCCTGAGTCGATTCTATCTTCGAGATTCGATATCACCATACACTGTTCAATTCCAATTGATTGTTACTTTTGGTTTCCCCGTGGGAATTGTTTGCTTGTATTGCTCGTCACCTTTACCGCTCGCTGCTTCGGCAGCTTGCTGATCTTACCGATTTCGATCCCGCATTTCAGTCGCGCGCGGGTTGAACCACCAATTATCGCGAGCGGGTCATGGCTTCTATAACCGCAACCGTGACAACGACTTTGCTGTCGACCGTCACGACTACTGCCGCTGCCGCTGCCACCACTACGGCCGGCCCTCCTCCTCAAGGCGGCATCCTGGAAGGCGTCTTACCGAATACCTATATCGCTTCGAATCCCATTCAGCTGTTTATCATCCAAGCTGGTATCATCATTATACTATGCCGCCTTCTTCACTATCCGCTATCCTTTTTTGGACAGCCTCGTGTTATCGCCGAAGTTATCGGTGGGATTCTTCTCGGCCCCTCCGTTCTGGCTCGCATTCCCGGCTTCAAGAGTGCCATCTTCCCTGCTGATTCTATGCCGGTTTTGAACAATGCCGCGAATCTTGGCCTTATCTTGTTTCTATTTCTCATCGGTCTTGAGGTCGATATTCGCTTGTTCACCTCGAACTGGCGTGTTGCTTTGAGTGTCGGTCTGGCCGGCATGCTCTTACCTTTTGGCCTGGGCTGCGCCATCGCTTGGGGTCTATATAACCAGTTCCACAATGATGGCAACACCGTGGATATCAATTTTGGTGTCTACGCCCTATTCATTGGTACTGCTTTGGCTATCACTGCTTTCCCGGTTCTGTGCCGCATCTTATCAGAACTTAACATGCTTGGTACCCCCGTGGGTGTCACAGTCCTCGCCGCTGGTGTTGGGAATGATGTTGTCGGCTGGATTTTGCTTGCGCTTTGTGTTGCGTTGGTTAACAATGGTTCCGGCATAACTGCTCTTTGGGTCCTTCTCGTTGCTGTTGGTTGGGTTTTATTCTTGGTCTTTGCTATCAAGCCGGTTTTCCACTGGGCCTTGAGGAAAACGGGTAGCATCCAGAATGGTCCGACACAAGGCATGATAGCCGCTACTGTTTTGCTAGTACTAACCTCGTCCTGGTTCACCAGTAAGTAGTTTTCTCGGCGGGGGGGGGGGGGGGGGGGGGGGGGGGGGGGGGGGGGGGGGGGGGGGGGGGG